>QUSF01000033.1:2513669-2564131 GCA_003676055.1 Chloebia gouldiae | reverse complement strand
CCTGGAAGTGTTTAAGGTTTAAGGCTGGATGGATCTCTGAGCAACCTTGGCTAGTGGAAGGTGTCCTGCCCATGACAGGGGAGTGGAACTGCATGATATTTAAGGCCCCTTCTAACCCAAACCATTTTATGATTCTATACAGGAAATGTACAACTGAGCATACTTGGAAGTCTCCTCTTTTCCTTCAGTATTTATTTGGGCTGAAAATATTTATTATCAGAACATTGGAAGATAAATCTTGATTGAACTGAAATTCAGTGGCAGCCCCCAGTCAGTTTGGCTCCTTTAAGGAGCCTCCCTTCCCCAAACACTTCCCAAATGAGAATTCTGTTAAGGCTTATTTGGGGCTATTTCAATGTTTTTATGTATTGAGCCATCTTCTCTTTACAAGGTTATCACTAATTAAACCCAAGATGAGCAACTGCTTCCACAGCTTGGTGGGTAGGAGAGCAGCACTGCTCGAGCACATGTTGCAGCATATGTACCCTCCAGGAAGATCAGATGGATAAATATTGCTAAGCTGCCCAAGAGCAAGTGTCAGATTCCTCAAGCAAGGGTTTGACTGAACTCTGACGCCCATCTGAGCTTCTGAAAAGGTCTCCAAACATTAAACAGAAAAGGCAGCTTGCCATGAGGAGTGATTTCATCCCACCTCCAGCCCGCTCCTGGGACACGACCCCCCTGGCTCTGCCCAGGTGTTCTGACCTCTGCACCTGACAAAAGAATTCAAGCAAGGATCTCTGCTGAGAGAGACAACGTTGCCATGGAAAGCTGAACAAGCTTTGCTCTGCACATATCCCTGATGCTCTCTGCTTCTCCAAGCTTATCTGGCTGTGTACACAGCAGGGTCCAGCTCCAAAATCTATCCAACAAGATGCTCCTTAGATCTACAACAAGATTGACTGCTCCACATCCAGGCTGGACATTCCTGATGAGGATCCAGGAACTGGATCTATCTCTCTCTGCTCATATTTTCTCCATGTAAAACTGTTTGGAATTACACTTAATGCTCATTCAAAGGCATGTGGCCTTAGTCAAGGACAAGGAGTTAAAAGAAATTGTAGTCATGGTGCCTCCATTTCCAGGCAGAAAATATGAATATTAATTGCTCACTTACAAGAAATTATTACACACTTACTTAGTGGTTTGGGTCCATAGGAGGGTTGGCAAATAAGGACATCTGAGATTCTCTGTATTTTTAAGTTTTGGTAATCTCAGACTGCCTGCTTCAAGTTAGCGGTCAAAAGGCAAATGAAGATAAATAATTACCTTCTAAAATAAACATTCTGAACTGGTTTTCTTTCCTTCAATTTTATGTAAGTTCACCACTTTCTGCAAGCATTCATCTTAGAACTTTTGTAGCACTTGAATGTTTTTGTAAAGAGCAGTCCTTGACACTGGCGGTCTGAATCTGCCCACAAAAATGAACCAAAGATCTTATGTAAGCCAAGATGTTAAAAAAACTTTCTGCAGCCAGTACTTTGAAATTCTCTATTCAGAGAACCAGACTGAAGAGCATTACAGAATTGAATTAAAAACATCATTATCTGTTCCAGTTATCAAAATGATGTTAAGTTCTTCCTTGTGGATGCAGAAACACCCACTGCAACTCCATTTTTCTTTAAAGCCAAGTGGGATTTCAAAGAATACAAAGCCTTTTATAAGAATTCAAAGTTTACATTTGAGGAATGTAAAAACAACATGGTATTTTCAGCATTTTTGTGTGGTCACTGCAGGATAAAAAGGCCCTTGAGTCCCTGTATTTGTGTCACTGCTATAAATTCCTGTGTCAGTGGCATTACCTTAACACAATGTGACTGATCTAATTAGACATGATGTGTCCCAGCAGCTGCGCACCCGTCTGGAGGTTGGGAGAGGCCTTTCAGGTGATGGCAGCTTTGTTCCTTCCACCCTGTGGTTAAAAACAGAGCTGTTTTCAGGCTGGAAGCCAGACCCTTCCCTCAGTTCCCTGAGGAATGACAGTGACACAGGGCTGGGTGCAGGCAGTGCTGAGCCCCACGGGGTGCTGGCAGCTCCACCCCGAGGCTGTGGGCACAGCTGGGCAGTTTGGGAACATCCAGCACAGCTGGGCAGTTTGGGAACATCCAGCTGGGCACCTCCACTGACACCCAGCGCAGGAATGGGACATCCACCCGGCACTGGGGATGGAGCTCCAGGAAAGACCTCCCAGCCTCTCTGTGGAGGGGATTGAGAAAGGGCCAGCAAGGGCAAGCAGGAGGATCTCCACCTTGTATTTGCCCTCAATCCTCACCTGGTCCCAAAAAGCACAACCATGGCCACCCCTGAGGTCACTTGGGTGTAGTGGCAGTACCCTGCCAGGACATGGTGATGTGTACAAAACTAGGCAGAAGCTGGGCCTCACATAATACCTGGACAACCAGGTCTTCATCTTTGACCACAGCTTTGATTATCAAGATTTATAGGAGTGAATTGTGTGACCCTGTGAAAGAAAAGGGTAAGAGTGGGGGAAGATGATCCAGATGATGGGGCTGTCAGAGGAAGGAGTCACCGGTGTGGAAGATGTCATGAAGCATGTCAGGCAAGACCTCTGCCAGTGTTCAGCCCTCCCAGAGCCACGCTGCCTTCCAGACCATTCTCAAGGAGAGAGAAAATGTTGTATGCCAAGTTTTCCCTAATTGATTTGGCTGGGAATGACTGAGACATGGACATCTCCACTGCAAACAGGCAAACCAGGCTGGAGGGGAATGATATTAATAAAAGCTTCTTGGCATTTAAAAGTAGGGTGTTAGACATGTAGGAAAATATTACAGTGTTGTTTCCAGTTATTTTTCATTGTAGAAAGTAAAATTGGGCAGTTGTGAGGCTCAAACTGCAGGAAAATACAAGAATTTACAGAAAATGTTTCTCACTTTATATAGGCAGGTTTCCCCCTCGTGCCTGTAAAATGCACAGACACACACACACCTCTATAACACCCTAGATGGGGCCTGCTCCAGGCTTGTGACAAACAGCACCAAAATCAAAGTCATTTTTCCAGGGCAGGAGGCATTTGGAGAGATTTAAAAAGGCGTTGGAGTGCAAAGCACTGTCATCTCTGAGCAAGATACATTTAGGAAATGAGGGTTATTTTGTCATGGCATAAGCAATGGCTTTATTACAGCATCAGCTCATGTTATTCTCTCTTTCCTTCTCTCCTTCCTTCTTAACCATGTTCTCATGAGACATTAAAGAGTGCTGGAACCTGTATTCAGAAAAAGGAGACTAAAGATGATGGCAATTGCCTGGGGATGGGGAGAGGATGTGCCTGCTTTGCAGGGGGAAGCAGGGGAGTCAGTGCCCTCTATCAGAGGTCTGACGAGAGATTTGCCAGATCAAAGGGTCAGAAAAGCTGCATCCAAAAAAGCACCATCTGATAGTGCTTATCAGCGCATGGCCCAGACTGGGCTATCATTCCCGAGGGAAATGTTGCCAAAACTTGTCTTTGCAGGGTGGTCAAAGCATCAGGTGTATATCTATGATTACAATTCCATTTGGAAATTAATTAGCATAAAATACTGAAACGATAACAAAGAAGTAGATGAAGTTAAATTGCATAAATAATATCTAATTAACTGATTATAATCATCCTCAGTTTTCTCACACTCTGACTGTTGGTCCCATATACCAATTTGTGCCAGCAATACCAGCAAATATTTAAATATCTGGTATGAAGTCTAATGAAAACAACAAAAGGACTTCAGCAGCCTTTAAACCAAACCAGAGATTTATTTTCAGTGATGAAATTACAAAACAGCAAATATTGTTTAAATACTGGTCATCTCCTAGTAACCATACACTGTGCTTTTCAGCTCCAGCACACTCTACAAGCATTTATTCATTGGCATCTGATCTGCTTTGGTAGTCCCAGTGTCAGCAGCTCCTAGTGCTCAGAGAAACAATGAGACATAGGTGCTACATGCCAGATTGAGATAAAAATATGTTGTTTACAGAGGAGATTTGCCAGAAGAGGGTTTTCTTCTTTCTGAAAAGAAACTTTGCTGAGGTTCCTTAGAGTTTTTCTTGGATTCTGGGCATACACAAGCAGAGGATCTCAGTCCCCTGCCTGGGATTATCAAGCTGGCTCTCTTTTCTCTGGGTGTAGGAAATGTTTTCCACCCAAGGCATGAGACAGATTCACTCTTTTGGCTGCCTGTGCTCTGGTCCTTCCTCCAGGGCTGAGTTCCTGCTGTTCTCCTGCTGTGGCCATGCGCTGTCTGCAGCTCATGGGCACAAACTGCTTTGGCAAAAAGGGCTGTGGATTAACTGAACTGGGCACAGTTCTAGAAACACAGTGTTAATGAGCTGGAACAAGGTCATACCAGGGTGGGATGGTTTGCAGGGAGGAGGAAAATTGCTTTAATTCTCTGCCTGTTGATGCTCACACGTTCAGGCAGCTGTTTGCAGCTGAGATCCGAAGGTGACTCTTGAGCACACCCTACTGCTTCCCACAGCACATGCAAAAGGAATTAACTAAATTAGCTTTTCCCCTCAAGTTTTGTGTTTGAATAAAGTGTTCATTAACTTCTTTTCTTTCTCTGACAAACTTAATTTCCTATTTTCCTTTGGTTTCTAAACATAAATCCTATGTATGTAAAGAGTGCAGAACCCATTTTTCTCATTACCTGGACTTAAATGACTTTTACCTGGTTTCCATGAGTTTGTAGCCACAGAATAAATAGTCCTCTGTATGTTGGGCTTGGAAATGCAGTTTAACCATGTTTACATGTGACTGCAGAGCCCAACTCATAAAGCTTCAGAGATTCAATCAAAATTCCCTCCTATTTTTACTGGCCTTGGGAATGAAAGCAACATCAAAGCATGCTGTGGTATAGGTTTGCATCGCTCTGGTGACTGTAAGTATTCAATTAAGTAAAGATCCCTAATTACTTAAAGTGAGGTTAGCCATTCACTTAGCCTGTTAAACAACTGAAACCCTTTTATGAGATGTGTTTTTGTTTATAACTGACTGTAGCTGATTGCATGAGAGAAGCAATGGCTGTATAAATAGGACCTGGTTAATCTAATCATTTAATGCAGATAATTAACCATAAGTACTGCTATTCTGTTATGCTTCAAAGACTTAAGACTGTTCTCTTCCTACCTGTGTCATTTCTAGGGCTGAGATTTCATTGCTAGTGAGATATTTTACTTAGGACCTTTCACATCCACATTTCAGATGCCTCTGCTTGACTTCAGTGTTTTATAAGGACTGAACACAGACACTCAACAAATCAGAGCAATTCCCATTGCAAAGACAGACACATAAATGTTGGTCTAATTTTTGAGCTGCTGCCTTCCTAGCTGTGACCTGGGAACAGCTTTGACTGTAAAATATACTTATATTTTCCACACTTCTCTACTGTTTGCCACTTAATTTTGTCAGAGCAGCCCTGCAGTGCCTCCACAGCTTGATTGAACTCCTTGCTGAGTTTCCTCATCGCTGGTTCCAGCTCTTGCACGTGCAGTCCTCAAAGGCTAGAATTTCCTCAGCTGAGGAATGCCCATATAATCCCTTGAACAGGCAGGACAATTAAACCCATCACATGTGTGACAGCTGAAAAAGTAAAATTGATTCATCCACAACAATTTTGAAGCATTTAATTGCTTTGCCCTCTGCTCTCACACCCATTTGCCTTCCCATCTCCCACTCCTATTCAAGCTCCCTTTCTGGCTGTGACACTCCACACCAGACAATCAGCTGCAATATTGTTGCATGTATCTTAGAATCTTTCATTTCAAAATTTCTGCCAGCAGTGCCAGCTCTCATCTCTCACAAAATGAAGGTTTTTTCATTCCTCTTGTGCCTTCCAGAACTATTCAATTGTCAGAATTATACTTAAAGTGATTAATCTTTTAGACTTCCTGGTACCAGAAAAAACTTGGAAAGATACAATATAAATGCTTATAAAAAGCATTTAAATGCTGAAAAAAAATTACAGAAAGTTAATCTTGTAAGTTTTGGCACCAGAAATAAAATATTTGAAAGCTTGACTTTGGCAATATAGCTCTGCTTAAACCTTCTTGGTTCAGGCACTTCAGCCCTGTGCAGGGCTCTCCTCAGTTCCTTCAATAACCAGAGACTTTGTTGACCATTTGAAGGCATTATTTGGCTTTTTTTCTGTGCCAGTCCAGGGGAACAATATCTTTTCTTGAGTCCCAGAAAAGCCACACCTTAATGTGGCTCAAGAGCTCACCTGGGGCACACAGCAGCTGTGATAGGAGGAGGCCCCAAGCTGCTCTAAGAGGGTTCAAGGGCAGAACTGGCAGTGAAATAAGTGAGGTTCAACCCCACCAGCAGCCCCCAGCTTCCCAAAATGCAGCATCTAGAGCTTCTAACTCAGTTCTGAGGTTTCAGTCAAAATGGGAGCTGTGAAGAATGGATCAAAATAATCTGTACCCTGCAAAGACAATCTGTAAGAATACGACACTTTCTGGTCCTGCCTCTGTGACAGCACTGAGCAATTTGCTCCATTCAGCATTAATTATAGCTGAATTTAGCCCTGTATTTTTGGCTTTGTTATTATCAGAGTGTTACAGCTCAGCCTGTTAACACGAGGCTAACTCACAAGGTTTTATTCAGATGTTTCTTTGCTTTCTGCTCAGACAAAGCCCAAGGCAAACTGGGATTTTCCAAAGGAGAAAAAGACTTGTCGCTAATAATAGCTTTAGTCAGCAACATATGTTTAGTGATGCACATCAATATTTGTGCTTTCACAGAGGCTAAGATTTTGTGTTTTCAATGTCATCATGTCCATGAGCATCCTTTATCTCAGTGCTTTAAAACTATGGGTAATACACTGGATTTTTATATCTACATTTCCCACTGGCTGAAATTCCTCTGTGCTAACAGGCAGCATCACATTGAAACCATCCCATTTCCTACCTGCTACCAGATTCTCATGAATCTTTGAAATATGCAAGTCAGCTATGATTTATGAGATATTTGTATAATTTTCCTTTTATTTTTCTACAGAAGCAGGTAATACCTCATAGGGCATGTTGAAAGATTTCATGTTTTTAAGCAATTCATCTGGTGTTCTGTCTCACTCACTCCTTTAACTCTAGAAGGAATATGTGATAAAGCAATGTTGTTATTCTTCAGATTGTTCCTTCAAGTTTTCTCTCCTTTCTATTTTTTATTGAGTTATTCTTCTTGTGACCTAATCATTTCTTCAGCCAGAGGTTAGAAGGTGACATTAGGAGAGATGACTTGAAGTGAAGAGGAAATCTTAGACTTAAGGATCCTGGTTACATGCAAAACTTGCAGTTCTTGGCTAAATAAACACAGAAATGTTTAAATTTGCATCACAATATTCTCCAAGCAAGCAGTTCTGCCTGAAAAATAGAAAATTACTGGTGATTCTCTCAGGCATTGGACTGGAGGGAGGAGTTGCCCTCCTCATTGTAACACTGGGGTTTTACTGAGTAGGTCTGATAAAATCTGCATGGAATAAGTTTAGCATATTTTCCAGAGCATTGGTGGGTTTGTTTGCAATAACCCCTAATTATGTGTGCAGTTCAGGTGTTCTCTATCAGGAAATGATAATTAGTCTCCTTCATATTTTGGAGAAAAGAGGTTTAATGAAAATCTACCATATGGCTTTCATTTTTTTTATAGACTAAGGTTTTGCTTGAAGCAATTTATGTTTCCCAAACTCAAGCTAAGATGCAAAACATCAGGAACCTCCTGCTCCTCCTGGGCACTGACTGGTGACAGCACCATGCATCAAAATGCTTGTCCAGCTCTTCTGACTGGGTCAGCTGGTCACAAAGAAGCATTTTGTGTCTTGTGTTATGGCTACAAATGGGCTCCTACAACCACTGAGCACAGAGGTTTTGTTTTCTCTGCGTGAACTGTGTTCTTGATATTAAGGAGTAGAGTGGTAGCTGGTGAACAGCTGCTGTGTAATAACCTGTCTGGTTTCCTCTGTGTCTCACCCTGAAATTGATGTTTAAATTCATTCCCATTTGTTAGACTTCACTGGTTTTGTTCATCACCCAAAAGCTGGCTCTGCACAGGCCTTACTCACGGCTGAGCATCAGGGTACCACGCTGCTCTGGAGCTTCATATATTGTTCACAGTCTAATTTTTATATTTTTGTATCATTTCAAGCAGTGTTAAGAATTTTGAAATAGAACTTTAGAGCCCAAATTTTGCTTGGATACTTAATTCCATCCTCCTGCAGACCATCCCCATCTTTAACTCCTGTGGGATGTTGCCTGTAATGCCTCTCTTTCATTACTTTTCTCTCAGTGCTTATAACTATGTCCTTTCCTTTTGGACAGTCCTTATGTGCCATCCTCATGTAATCATTCCAAGGAGAGAAGAAGAAATACACTGCCCATATTCCTGAAGGAAAGAAGTCTAAGCAGAACTGTTTCCATCTCTGGTATTTCCTCTGTTAAGCTTCCCAACATCCCTTTTGCTTTTTCTCCCACTTATGGGCAGTGGAGCTATTCTTGTGTGACCAGTTTGAATACAGCCATAGCAAAATAGATTTTTTATTTTATTTAAACTGGCTTTTATTTTATGTAAGTATTTCTGTGTGAAATTTTATAGATGAAAAAACACAAAGAAGTGCAGGATTCATGTTTAAAAAAGAATTTTGTGTCAGTGATGCCCTGGCTTTGCTCTTTTGACAGCAGCTTTGTGCAATGGAGGTTGAAACTACCAATAACTGCAAATATAACCCATTTTTATTGGCATAACAGTGACATCTATTGTTTGCTATTATATACATCTGTGCCACTCTTAGCAACTGCATACAGATATTGAACGATCTCAATTTCATAAGGTACAAGCATGCAAAGTCAAATTATTGATTCAAAGAATTAGGTAATGGCACATGTAGTAATGCCATTGGACAGCTATGCAAAATTAAACCTAATTTGTTTTGTCACAGCCTAATTTACAGAACAGTGTGAGCTGATGCACAGAGAGAGGCTTCTCTTGTTTCAGTGTCAGCAGATGTTGTTTTGATGTCACACCAGCCATGCTGCATCACGCCCCTGGGGACAGCCAGAGGTTGGCAGCACCCAGCAGAGAATTCTCCCAGGAAATCTGCCCTGGCATTGCCCCACAATGCAGCTGCAGAACATCTGCCCTCTGCCATCCCCACGCTGAACCAAGGGACCCCTGGTATTGCAGGCACAGGCACAGGAGATGAGTGGGGAGGGCAGGTGGTGAACAAAGCCCTGCCCATGGATTTCACTGAGCACCTGCTGCGAGGCAGAACCACAAACCAGGGCTGGTTCCTGCAAAGCTGAGCCCTTCCAAGCCAGCCCCACACGAGTGTGAGGGCTGCACTATGCCAGGCATCAGCTCCAGGTATTTTCAGACCAGCTCTTGCACTGCAAAGAGAATTCCAAAGCATCAGGCTGGGGGAGTTAGGAGAGTTACTCTAACTCCTCTCTTACTGCTCTCATTTGATTATCTCTGTTATTTCTCACTTCTTTTAAAAGAGAATACTGAATTTGAATAGGAAAGATTATAATATAGCAGTAATGAAATACAGGGACTATCGAGTGTGTCAGACTCGGTGGCTGATTAGACTTTCTGATTCGTGGGCTGGCACTCAAGGGAACAGCAACTGTCTCTTTTACTGCCTTGTCTACGAAAACAGCAGAAGGCTATGTAGGCTCATTACTATTTTATGTGATTCTGAACATTAGAAGAGAAACTGAGAGAGTAAAGCTATAGAAAGAGATTTTTAATAATTTTAATCAAATACTGTGTTTAATTCTTATATAAGCAAACTCTGGATAAGCAATTACTCTCAGGAAAAATATTTGGTACTGGTAAGTGAAGCAACATAATTCCCTTCTTTTTAAGCCATAAGGTGCAATATAAGAATGTAGAATTGTAAAAAGCATGGGTAAAGGGAACACATTGCCTATAGACCCTGCTGTGAAAATAGCACTGAAATATGTGCTAAACATTCAGCTTACACTTAGAGTTCACTTGGGTACATAAATGCTGTCTTCAACAGCCACAGCATCTTCCTAAACTGAGGATATAAAGTTGGGCTGTGGTGCAACCCACAAGGTTTTCCTTCCTAACAGTAAATACTGTCTACTTCTCCATGGATCTGTACATAAAGATGTTACCAAGCCTCCAGTCAGCTGTAAAGGCTCCAAGATGAAATATTTGTATTAAAAATCTTGGATTAAAATCTACAGCCTTTCATGTATTGTTGTCCACAGTGATGGAAACTTGCTTCTAATTTCCTACACTGCAGCATCCCTTTTAAGATCTCTCCACAGAGCAGCACCCAGCTGAAAGGTAAGAGCAGCTGTGTTTCTAAGGGCCTGTGTTGAACTTCCATGCTTTCCAAAGAGAGAGAAAAATAAACATGATAGGAACAAGTAACACAGACTTCATAAATAAATTGGTTCTGGAAATCTCACTGTTCCCTCAGTGGAGAGGGAAAATAAGTGTGTGAAAGGAAAGCTCCGAGTCTCTGCATTATTGGAGGGGCTGGAGATGCAGACAGGCACCAAACCCCAGAGGGACAGATTTTTTTGTTGTTATTGTTCACAAAAGCACTGAAAGATGCCTGTTCAAAAAATTGACAGTTCCATGGGTGAAGAGCTAAGAGACCTCATGGTGGCTACAAGGATCTGTGGAGTGGCCAAGGAAAATGGTTCTGCTCTCCCACCCCAGGATGCCTGAGGGAGAGGCCTCTGGGTTTGCAGAAGGCACAAAAGAAAAGCTGCAAGGTTTTTCAAAAGACCCAAAGGATATGGGAGCCAGTTTCGTGCTGAAATTCAGGTATTGTGCTATTAATTCCCCACACGTCCCCTTGAGCTTTAAGTCCTCTGTATTTATTTACTGTCTCTCAAGCTGCATCCCTCGAAATGGCAAAAGCTGGGAGTGAGTGATAGTAGGTTCTGAAAACTCAGTGTTAGCAAGAAGCAGGCAGCCCCCAGTCTGAGTGGAGGGCAGTAATTTATTATCCATTAGGTGCTCTGTCAGTCAAAAAGGACTAACAGAGCAATAGAGTCTGAAGTGATCAGTTGAGCTCAGCCCATACCACTAGCTGGCTATCAGAAAGGTCAGGGTGGCAAGATGGATGGTTTCCTCTTCTCCAGACACTCCATCTTTCTGTCTGGTGATACATGCAACTCTCTCAGCATGTAAGACTGTCAGATAACTCCTGTGCGTGGAACCAATTCCAACCCAACTGCATATTTAATTGTTTTAGAGGAAAGAACACAAAGTTTTTACTTTTTTGCTGAAAGATTTTCAAATGAGGACCACAGGTTCTGGTGGTGGTGTAAATGGGCTGCAGCCTCCAGCACCAAACCCACTCTCCTTGCAAGGCTGGTGCTCCACAGCTATGCAGGGCTCCAGGGCAGCAGCCAGGTACTGATGCAGGGAAGTTTCACAGAGACTGTCAGAATTTTTTCTCTGTTTTCCCACTATAATCAGCATGCCAGGGCCTATATCAGTCTTCTTAGGACTCAAGGGGTGCAAGCTCCTTTCACCTGATCCATCAACCTGTGGGCTCCTCCAGGGTGAGGCCCTGATAATCCTTTTATAATGATCCTGAAATTTTGGATTCATTAAGCCAGACAGAGAGAAATTCAGAGACTCCTTTGCTGGGAAAGGGGAAAACTTAGATTATGGTCCTAAACTGTGTCAAGTGTTTCATCCCCCACTTGTTCCAAGCAAAACAGGAACATTCCTGGAGGCAGCAAGTAATATGTGTTTTGAAAGGCTCCTCTGAAGCAGGTGCAGCTTTCCCAGCCTGCTGCCCTGACACATTAATATTTCCAGCAGACTTCCCTAAACCCCAACCAGACAGTCTCGCTCCTGGGTGGCCAAGGAAACGCATTTTCCAGTCAGACTTGTAGCTCATTGGAGGCCTCTCTCCAAACACTGACACAGCAGCCCGGAGCACACTCGTGGTGGGGAATTAATCCATGCTCTGACACTCTCCTTGGCTCCATCCTTCCCTCCTCACTCCTCACTGAACTGACAGTTGTTACCAGTCTCTGCCTTGCAGCTACAGGCAAAAGTGTAACCAAACTTCCAAGCCCCAGGGAGAGAACTGGAAATGGTCCCAGCATCAGATTCCAGCCCAAAATGCAGTTCTGGTATTCCCCATCCTTATTGTCACTGCAATATCGTGCCCATGTTTATTTGCTGTGCTCTAACAAGCTGTGTGTGAACAGCCAGCTCGTTTGTTCTCAGAGGATAGATTAGAGCCGCCAGCCTCCTCCTGGAATAAGTGGAAGTTGAATTATTTATGTCCTTTTCTTCATAAGAAGCTTATAGCATGCTGGATGAAAAGTCAGAAATAATTAAGAAAAACGCTCTGCATTCAAACAGAAGAAACACTCAGAGAACAGCTGAAATGCTGGTCTCAGTGTGGGCTTGGGATGGGAAGGGAATCTCTCCTTGGTGTTGCAGGAATCAGCCTGGAAGGATGTAGTGATTCTGTAGATGCCTGACATTTTACCCGATCAAATTTCTCCTGTTCACTTTCAGCAGTACATTTCTGGGTGAGATTTTTTTTCCCAGGTGGTGTAGAAATGTTTAACCAGAAAAACGACTGCTGTCATGGTGGGAGTTTTAGAAAAGGGAATACTGAGGCACAGAGAAGGGATGACATGTGGGGGCTTGGAACATGTTGTCTCTTTAATTATGTTGTCAGGTGTGGCTCTTTATTTTTAATATTGATTTAATAATATTTCTGTTATTTTCCACACAGAGAGAAAGTTTGGAAATACTCCTTCTCTTTATAGATGTAACTTTTTTGAAACACCAATGCCTCCCTCAGAGGAGAAATTCTGCCTTTATGAGTTTCTGTTCATTGGTCCCACACCTCAAGCTGGAATTCTGAATAAAAGACAACATTCCCTGACAATGGAAGTTAGAGCTGGTTTATAAGGTGTTTTTTAGGACAAGTTATCTGTGCTGCTTACAGGCAGCTGAAACAGTCACATAAACTAACATCCCTTTAAAAAGCCAAACAACTGTTGCTCTACAGATACTGAGTTGATTTTACATTGCCCAAATACAGGTTAGATGTGTCACCTTGGGACCATTACAAATACTGATAAGTCCTTTACTTGTGATGCTCATAATACATGGAATAGGATTTTCTGAAAGAGATTTAAGGAAAAAATAAATTTCTAAATCATCAGTAACACACATTGCTGGAATTCCGTGTGGGAATAAATAGCCCAATATGCCCACTTCAATTTAAGAAAGAAATACATTTGTGTAAAGGTGTTTTGAATGAAAAAGTAATCTCCTTTCCTTCAACACAGACAGAATCTGCCCCACCATATCATACTTTTTACTACACACAGATCCGTGATTGCTCATAAAAACAGTTTCTTTAGGTTTAAAGCCAATTACTGCTCATGGCTAAGTGAAACAGCTCTTTCACCTGAGGTATGGCAGAAAATATTCCTCTCAGCCTATCACCAAGCCCTTAGAGTTTAATTAATGGCTGTGAGTATTTGGAAATCATCAGGAAAATGTAAATATGTGATGATAACTGCCTTGGCTCACTTGCCCCAGAGGTGGCTGGGCTGGAGTTGAAAGCCTGAGCTGCTGCAGTGGAGGGGGAAGAGCAGGGCTGGGTTTTAAGACCTTCTTGACAGCCCTGTGGATGTCACCCAACCAGTGAATTACCCAAAGGTGTTATTCAATGCCGTTGTCAGTCATACAGAATCCTCAGCAGGCGATCAGATTAAGCACCTACCCTTGGATTTGGATATTTTTGAGGTTAAAATCCTGTAAAACACTTGAAATACATGTATTGTCCTAAAGCTGAGCAGAATCCAGCTGTTCAAAGAAGCAGGGATTTTCCAGGCTTCCCAGGGTAGCTGGGTACCCAGCTTCTACTGAAGCTCACCAGATAGGTGAGGTCACTAGCCTTAATTTTCTTGGAGTCCTTTGAAAATCTTGGTAAAAACTGATTTACAAAGGTTTTTTAGATGATTTGGAAATAATAAAGCATAGTCTGAATACTTCAAATGAGATCTACTTACACGTGGGACAGATTCTTCTGGTTTTTCTCTTTCAGGTAAATCCTTCTGTATATATTTTAGTCTCCGTAATTTATCATTTGTGAACTCCATAAATTACCATTCTAAAATCACTGTGTGCTTCCCAGGCAGGGCAGTATTTTGACCACCTTTCTGGGTATCCTTTTCCTGGTGGGTTTCACAAGTTCTTCTAGAGTAGGTCAGTGAAATGTCCTCTTTGCTGAAGATTTTTTTCCTTTGAATCAACCTCTCCAGACAACCTCAAACTGCATTGTGAAATCCATCCAGGACATAATGTATAGCAGTGTATGGAATACAAGATTCATTGACTTAGCTGGGTTTAAAAAACTAATCCTTGTTCCCTAAATCTTTGATGAAACATTATTTTAGCTTGAAATGTTGTGTTGTGTGGCATGTAGTAATTCTTCCTGGGGTTTAAAATTTTATTTCTGCTTCAAGCCTGTTTTGAAAACCTTGGCACTTTCAGCTTACTGCAGTCAACTGCCACAGTATGAAAAGTCCTTTGTGATATTGGAAAAGCAAGGTGCCCCAGTGCTGTGTGATATGAAAACTCAATTAATTACAGGAAGGAACAATATATGATAATTTCAGAATTAAAACATTATCAGTGCTGGAAGCACAGAGGTAAATCCTCTGCTGAATCCAATATTCAGAGCAGAGGAGTGACTGACAGATTCAAAGGATTGCTCTAATCCCAGGTTGCTGGGAAATCAGGCCATGGGTTAGAGGAGCCACTGAGAACTGGTGTGACCTCTGGGAGATGGAGGCACCGAGCTGCAGGGACACAGTGTACTCTGAAAACACTGTCAAACACTGTCCCACCCAGTGGAGACCCTGCCACCCAGGAATGTGGGCAGTTCAACAGCAGGAGAGAGCCTGGATGTTGTCAAGAACCCATCATTATTTTATCTGGGCTGGCTCCTAACAGTTGGATCCCCTAATCTGCTTACAGCAGATATTTCCTTACTTTGAAAGTTAAGTTAAAAAAATTGTCAGAAGTCTACAAGCTGAATATTTTGGGAACCTTTTAAAGCTAATACTGTTCTAAATGCAGGATTGGAGATTTGGAGATTTCTCCTTTCTTGTTTTTGTTTCCCACTTAATTGTTCAGCATCACCTATTTTTGATTTGCAGGCAGATGTCCTAAGCTCCAGTATTTGTATTATCCTTATTACCTTTTCACATTCTTATTTAATTATTTTTAAACATCCTGACCCATTATAGATTAAAAGTCATGAATGAGGTTAATGTATAATTAATGAGAAAGAATGTTCATGGTGACAGCTCAGAATAATGATGAATGAGCTGAATAAGAGATCTGATGAGCTGTCCAAGGTCAAATTGCACATGGGAGTGTTAATGTTGCCTGACACAGCTTTATTTCTTTCTGATTTCCTATTTTAAACAGATTTGTTATTCTTGCAGAGCTGTTAAGGCATTTAAAAGGATGCAAGGTGTCCTTTGACCTCTAAGTAAGGAGTGCTCCTTGCTGGTAGTCCTTTATCCCATCTGCCATGAAGTAAGAGATCCAAAATCCATCTTTTCTCTTGGAAATATCCATTATATTCAGAGGACAGTTGACTGGGGGGAGAGGAGGGAAGAAGATAAGAAAAAACACCTGAAAAAGGACTTAATTATTGACTCAAAGAAAAGAACCTCTTTCTCATTTCCATACAGCAAATACTCAATCTACTGAAATAGTTACTTGGTGACAGACTGCAAACAGCATTCCTGACTGATTTTTCTCACAATTTTTGTCAGAATTCTGGGGTTTCTGATGCCATGAGAGTCTTACTGTTTTCCCAAGAGAAATCATGACCAAAATCTGATGTGGAATAGTAGCTGACTGTGAGAAATGTTTAGAAATAGTATGTTAAAAATTGGAATTCATGGAGCTGAGGCATCCTGTGATCCAAGGTCCTGTCCTGTGACCCAAATGCCAAGGCTGCAGAACAAAAAAAAAAAAAAAATTTCAGCAGCAGCAATTAATTCTGCCCTTTCTCCTTACATAAAGGTGGGTTTCTTCACCAGTAGCTTTTTCTGGGATACAGAGGATGGATAGATTGTGTGTCAGGATTGCTGGGAAAACCATTTGTGCCTGCTGACTTCAGGGTTTGTTGCTCTGGACTGTGGACCCAGGCTCATGAGTGCCTTGGAAAAGGGCAATTTGTCTCCTTGCCATGTTTTCCACCCAGTCTTAATCTACAGTTGCCTGGGGGAGGAGGGAAAGGTTTTCTGTCTCTCCAATCATTCACTATGTAAGTTGCTGCCACTTAATTTGTTTTCTTTGGTCACTGTTGTCCAAGTTTGTGCTCCTCTCTCAATCATGCACAGAGCAAACTGAGTGCACTCCCCATCTTTCTGCCCTCAGCATTCTGCTCTGCCAAAAGGAAGGAGCACAAAAATATTGAATTTTTTTCTTTTCCTGGCCAGTAGAGATTCTGAAAACACTGAGACATTTCAAGCCATTCAGGAACATAAATATTAACTTTCCTTAGCGTTAAAAATGAAAGAGAAATCCCACAAGCTGTAGCCATGTATCAAATGTGATAATGATGGTGCTAAATCACTTAAGGAAAAGAAAATTACCACAATGTATGAATTGCACAAATTTAGAGATTGCTTTTATTTGGTCACATTCATAAGCTCAGCATTTGCACAGATTAAGATGTTTTTAGCATGTAAGGAAAATTAATCCACAATGTCAGAGGTTTATGTCCAAAAAGGCGACAGAGTCCTGTGATTTTATTCAAATAAAGGGAGAGGCCATGGACATTTCCCATTTCTCTCAAGCTGTTGGAGGGTGCAGCCTCCTTTTTATCCTCATTTCCTGTCCACATTTCTCTCTCTCTTCCCCACTGGCTGAGGTACTTGAGATGTATAAACTTCTCTAATTGCCTAATACAGACTTCCTTCTAATGTGCATCCCCCACCACTTTTTTTTGTGTCTCTGTTCTTTTTCTCTAAGTCCAGGAATTTAGCATGATCTTGGGTGAGCAGCAGTCTGTGTCAATTTGTGGAATTCCTGTGGAATTTCTGGTTCCTCCCCATTGCTTCTTTCACTTATCAGTATCTGGCTTTATCTGCCAGCAGGCCCACAGTTTGTTTGTGAAGACACCTCCCCTTTCAGAATATTTATCTGCTGGTTATTGCCCATAAATAGGATTAAGGCAAGCTACAAACAAGCAACCCTTTTATTTTCCACTGTGCCACATGCAAAGTGTGGTAAGTCACTCTCCACACACTGCACCTGTGTGATATTTTTTCAGTTAAAGGTTTAGAAGTGTCTGAAAGTGGGCAAAACTTGCATAATACAGCACAGCTGTGGCATTATGCATGTCATACAAATAGAGCAACCTGTTCAGGGCAGTGAGAGCCTGTGAGAGGTGCCTCGGTGCCATATCCTACCCCCAGAGCCCCCCAGAGTTACAGACTAGCCCAGATCTGAGAGGGCTTTGGGGGAAATATTTCAGGGGCATTGGCAAAAGATTCCAAAAGAGGCTCCAACCCCCAAAGTGGTCCAAGGTGTTTATTCCAGGGGAGGAAGAGGCAAAAGAGAATGAACAAGGAAGAGCAGAGCTTTATCTAGACTCCTGCCCAGGAAAAGATACTCGGCTCTCAGCCAATTAGGTCAAGAAAGGAAGGAAAGGTTAAACTAACACGGTCACAGCTACAGGGGTCTCTGGGGAGGGAAAAACCATTTCCCAGAGCAACACAACATCTCAGCCTGGAACCTTTTCAAGGACTGGGTGCCTCCAAGGCAGGAGAGTTGCCCCAGGGCCCCTGTGAGAGGAGGCATCACTGGGATCAGAGCACACCAGAAAACTGCCCCAGCCTCTGATCTGTAGTTCAGAAGTTCCTGTGTTAAACCAACGTGTTTGTGCTGTCACTTCCATGGATACCATGCTGGAAAGCCCTTGTTTTGTGCTCACACAGCCAGGACAGATCCTGAGCTCAGGGTTTTCTGTGGGAAGCCCCGGGGTCCCTTTGCTGCCTGGCAGAACAAAGAGGTTCCACGGGCAGAGGCAAACCTGCCTGCCTCCCGCAGCATCACTGGCTCCTGGCTCTGCTGCACATCCAGGAACTTCTCCTTTGCAGAGCATTGATCCCACCCAGCTCTGCAGCCGGGAGGAGGCAAAGGCAGGAAGGAAAGGAGTTTATTCTGCTTCCCACAGCCCTTTCTGTCACTCTAATAACTTCATAGATATGAAATTCTGCCTGGAATAAAACAACTGTGTCACACATCTGACATCAGGGACCAAGTGTCCAATATTTCTTATTTTCTCTTGCTGGATTTTCCCTTCTGCTTCTTATATCTTCTTTCAGCTGCTAGGCTTGCGATTGACTTAGTATTCAGGTTAGAAAAACCTCACATGTTCTTCTTTGAAGGTGTAATGCTTTATTCATGTTTATTGTTTTCTTGCAGTACTGCTTCCACTACCTTTTTTCCTCCCTTTTTTTTGCCATGAAGCCTGCTGAAGCAAAATCTTAAAAAACAAGGAAGACAACATAAGCAATAGCCTTCCTAAGAAAAAATATCTATGAATTCTGGCAAATTTTGAGATGTGAGTTTAAAGAGCAAACATTCTTCTCATTTCTGAATAGTAACTTTCCTTCCCACTTGGGAAAGGTCACTTCCTCTGACATGACTTATTGTAATTTCTTCATGTCCTCCAGTGATGGCTGGTCCAACAGAACCCTCAAGGCACAGTATTTTACCTTGATTGGAATGAATTGCCACCAAGCATTTTTTTTTAGGAGGAAATAAGAGAGCACCTGTCCCGCAGGTACAACCCCATCTGGCAATGTGGAAGTTGACATTGCAAGAACTGGTCTTTGTGAGCAGTAACACAAGTGTCTGAATGGATGAAAAAAGCAGAGTTTTGGGTCTGGGTGGGGTTAGTTTTGTTTTCTTCCTTTTGCTTTTTGAAGGGAGTTGAATAGAGAGAGCTCCATTGTAAAACACAATAAGCAAAGTCTGGCTTGGAGTGGGTGGCAGCATTTTGGTGTGAGCTGTGTGGTGTTTATTGGTTGCTAACTCATTCATTCTGAGCAGAGTTTTAAAAGCTGGTTTGAGGCCTAAATGGCTGACCTGTGCCCATCCTGCTCTTCTGTGCTGCCTCGTGGCAGAAAATGTTGATTTTCACAATTCTTTTTAGCAAGTGAATCTTTCCTTTACTTTTTGTGTTAGAATTTAGAAATCCCCATATCACCAGACCCTAATCAGTTAAGCCACAGGGCCGCTGCAGGCTCTGTTCATCCCCTCCCATCATTTCCTCTGCACTTGGTATCCCACAGCCTCTCCCCCTCCATGCAGTGTCACCCCTGAATAATTTTTTCCTATCCATCTGAGCCAGTTTGAGGCAGGTAAACACTTGGGTGTCTAATTCAGGGGCTGGAAGTTGTCGCTGTCTCTTCCAGCTCAGTACCTGGTGTGTTAATCCGAGAAGTAATTAACAGGATGAAGTGTGAGGCTAATGGAGTGAGCCTGTGCCAGGCTTGGAACCACACAGGAGGGAGGGGAACATGATTCTGGCATGTTTTCCTCCTCAGCATATGTGCCAGAACCTGGGCTCTGCCTTGTCAGTAAAACCCTGGTGTCTAAATAACACCTTAGGGTATTTTTGTCACTGATGCTGTGAATATTTGCAACAGCCAAAATAATTTGGATAAGCCTGTATTTGTTAGTTACCATGGTCACCTAATATGCAATGGCTTTGGGAAGCCTTTGGTCAGGTGTAAGGAAGGTTTTACTGTGCCTTCTGCTGGTAAATATGGATGGAAAGCATGTTAGGCTGTTTCAAGTAGTATTTGTAGTTTTGCAAACAAAATTCCCTTAATCCAGCCTGAATGTTAGGATTTCAAGGAGTTGTAGCAGGGGTACAGACAAAGCTGGAGTTGCTTGTCAGTGAAATGACTTCATGTTAGAAAACAAGATTAAGTGTTTTCTCTTTCTCTTGATACTCAGTTTTGAGAGAAAAGGCTTAATGCCCAAATTAGACAAGTCAAGTACTCTGTTTATGTTTGTCATCCTCGACATTGAATCACAGAAGCTGTAGAACATGTGCACACATATTTTTGCATTACAATTTATTAAAAACATGATTTTTTTTTTTTGCAAGAGAAAAACTAGAGCCCACTTGTCCAGCAGCAGAATCAGCCAACCTTAAGGAGTGGGTGGCAGCTGGAAATGACATTGAAATACCCTGTAGGATGCTGGGAAAGGTAGAAAAAGGGAAATAAATCCTATTGATTGCTGGGGTGATGGGAGGGGACAGTTCTCACTGTCATGTCCTTCTGGAAAGGTAGAAAAAGTGGAATAAATATAAATTCATGGTTGAGGGGGTGGGGAGTTTCTCAGTGTCTTCTCCTTGCCTTGAGCAATGTTTGGTGCATTTAGAGGAGGGGCAGACCTTGCTGCCTCCCAGTCAGCTTTGGCCAGTTGGTCCATCTGGCCCTCAGCCCTGTCTGGCTCTGAGCAGCCAGCACTTGGCTCACAGCTGCCACAGGGACAGCAGTGCTTTGGGGGCAGGACACGAGCACCCAGTTGGGTCACTTCTGGGACTACATAACCCGAGGGAGCTCATCCTCTACTCTCCAGCTCCCAATTTAGTGACGACTTTTTGATGTTCATCCTGAATTTTTGACTGCTAAAAGAAACTGTTCCCAAAGCATGCCCTCATGGTTGTTTCTTTTCTCATATCTAGTGAACATTCCTGTGCAGTTTGTTTCACAAAACACCAAAAATATATTTGAAAAGCTCCACTACTCAGTATGGAAGAAAAACTTTAGTCTGTAAAACATAAAAGCTTATAAAACTCTTTTTTGGGCCAGCTGTACTTGGCAGTTTCTGTTCAAGTTAGAGGATGCTGAGCTGGGGGGTAGAGCTTGGCAGAGTGAGGCAGCAAAGCTCATCTGTAACACCATCATTATTGTCCCTGTTCTGTTCTCTCACTAATTTCATCTATTAAACAAATAAATGAGTGATTATGCCAGATGAGTTTTTTTTTGTGTGAGAATGTCTTCTCCTAGCATTGCCATCTTTTAGTGGTAATTATGCAGTCATACAGCTGTTGCTTGCAGGCAGGTTTGAAATAATACTTTTATAAGCTGTATAAATCACACTATAAAAATAAATAGAGACAAGAGTCTGGTCTGAAGAAAACAGAGAAAAAAAACTGGGGCTCTGGATTATAGAATACCTGGAGAAATGCAGTCAATGCTGCCTATAATTGTGCTATGTAATCACATGATTGCAAAATAGAGTCATAGAATGGTTTGGGTTGGAAGGGACATCAGTTTAAAGGTCATCTGGTTCCAGCTCATGGCATGGGCAGGGACATCTTCCAGTATCCCAGGGTGCTCCATCCAACCTGGCCTTGGACACTGCCAGGGATGGGGCAGCCACAGCTGTGCTGGGCAACCTGTGCCAGGGCCTCCCCACCCTCACACTGAAGATTTGCTTCAGTAAATCTAATCTGAATTTCCCTTCTTTCAATTTGAGCCATGACCTCTTGTTCTGTCACTCCAGCTCCTGGTGAAGAGTCCCTCTCCAGTTCCCTGCAGACCATTTCAGTGCTGGAAGGTGCTCTGAGGTCTCCACACAACCTCCTCTCTTCTAGATTGAACAGCCCCAACTTTCTCAACTTGTCAAGCCTAAACCAATCAATTAAGGTTCTGAAGCTTAAAAAAGAATTACACAGATGCTGAAGTGTCCACACCATGGGCAAGTCAAGTATTTTTAATTTCTCTGTTCAGATTCACAGTGAAGAGCGAGGGGAAAATTCCTGCTGCAGAAAGTCAAGTAGATGTGTCATGTTTTGAAAGATAAAAGTAGACCAGCATAAAAGTGCTGAGAAACCCAAGCCCCCAACAGTCCCAAGCTCACAAACTCCACATGCAACACTTTGCTAACACATTGACTCATACATTTGGATGTAGCTCCTTCCCAACATATGGTCTGAAATGGGTCTCTCCTGTAAATTTCATGGAGTTATTTTCTTTATGGCTTTATTTTTCCAAAGCCCAGTAAAAATGCCTGTTCTCTGTTTATTCTGGCTATTTAGTCTGGCAATTATGTAATGTTCATGAAACAGAAGCAGCACATAATTTTTATTGTTCATAATATCTCTCCTCAGGAAAAAGGTAGCCACTTAGAGGAATTTTTCTCCCAGGATGTGTTTTTGGTGATGACTTTTTGGCAAAACCAAGATGCTGCATCCTGCAGAGAGTAATTTTGTAATTGATTGACTGTTCCATTCTTGCTTATGAGCATTCATAGCTTCCACTGCTTCACTCCTTTCTTCCTGAGGCAAATAAGAGATAAATGTCTAATTTTGCCTTTTAAAGCTGCCACATTTCAGGATGGTTTGGTTGGTTGGTTTGTTGGGGCTTTTGTGGGGTTTTTTTTTTTTTGGTTTTTTTGGTTTTTTGTTTTTTTGTGGGTGTTCTCCTTTTGAAGAGAGAATTGAAGAGACTGAAGATGAAAAAAGAAAAAACATATTTTGTCAGTTTAGCATTTAGCGGTGTGGAAAGTTCATGGAAATTTTCTATCTCCTGGGTTACAGTTCAGATGTATTTTCACCATACAGCTGTGCTTATAATATCATTATGATTTTGTTTAGGACTGTGGGACACTAATAGAAGGATGCAATCCCAGACTTGTCTCTCATTTTTATGTAAACCCACAGCAGTTCCATTGAAACCAAAGAATTAGTTAAAAGGAAAAAGACAAAGGAAAACTAGGAGACTTTTTTATGAGGAAAGTTTTACATCTGAATTTTAAAATAATATAAATTAAGTGGAGGAAAGAGCTGGAATATTCTGTTTGATAGGTTTGTATATGGCAAATGGACGTGGATAAAGATGAAACCTTTATTTGAATGAGTAGTGTGGTTACTGGGATAAATATTTATAGGAAAGGTGTGAATTATTTATATATGTTCCAAGATAGTAGAGTATAATAGCATCCTTCCTGTGGATTTATTACCCTGTAAGCTGGGGATTGCACGCACAGTGATATGGTAACTGATATTAGAGGATTTGTGTTTGACATGAGGAGATTGCAGTGGAGGGAGGGAGCAGCCCCGTGTTTGAGTTTGTATTTGAAATTTGTGCAAAGGCCAACAAAAGCTCACAGATCTGAGTAAAGAACATTCAGGGCCCCATAAATCATCCTTCTAATGTTATTATGCTGCAGTGGCAAATTATGCTGGGTTTGTCTCTGCAGTTAGACAGTGCAACAGATGGCAAAGATTTGCACAACCAGTTAAAATTCTTGGCAAAGCACATTTTTTTAATTTGTAGCTGAAGAGTTAGTTGGGATATGCTGGAATATTTGTACTGAATGGGGGGGAGAAAGCCCAACTTTTTTATAGTCTCTCTTCCACTTAAAAAACTATAATTTTACACATTTGCCTAACAAGCAGCAGTGTTACACCAGCAGGTCCCATTCATGTTTGCACTGTGGTGGAGGAAACTGCCAGCCTCAAATTATCCAGGAAACTGTTTCCAAAGGGGAAATGCAGAGCAGGGAGAAATTACCCCTCTTAGGGCTATTCAGGAAGTTGGTAATAACACAGGCACATTGTGTTTGCCTGCACAGAACAACAGGCTTGCTCTTCTCCTCCTGTGCAGATTGATGGTTCCCAAATCTTCCATTCTGGGCCCAGCAGGTGTAAAGGAAAGTTAGACCATATTCCTGAAAGTGGATTCACAAGGGTGGAGAGGTCTACTCTAAACACAAACTAGTCTATATGCTTATTTCTCTTTAATTCATCACTGAGTTACAGTCATACCCTACACTACAAAGGCTGTAATTGCATTTTTGTTTAGGTAAAAATTACAACACATTTTCAGTGGGTTTTAATACGTAATTATCTGTTAGTTAATAAAGCTGAACTGTTATGTGTTTAGAGGCCTTCTTTATTCCAAAGGAATAATTCTGAATATGTGTACCAGTAAAATCCAGGTATTATAATAAAACCATACTACTCCCATATTCATTCTCTGTTATCCAGTGAGGGGAATTGGGGCTAATTTCAAAGTCAGTGCAAATCCCTGTTTAACAGCAGTGCAGTTTCCCAGTGATGTTCAGGGGCATTTTGCTTTGCTGGTTGATTCCTGCACTGACTCTCGTGTGCAGAGCCATGTGGGATGTGGGTTTGGTCCTGCTCTAACGTGCTCTTTCTTGAGTGGATTTTGCAGTAAGAGCTGTGCTGAGCGGCACATCCAAAAATGGTGTGGAAAGTAATTTTCAGTGCCAAAAGTGACCTGACCTGCCTCTATTCAGTTCCATTCAATGCCTGAGGTTGACACAGGAGCCCTCAGCAGACACTGAACAGAATCATGGGATCATTAAGGCTGGAAAAGAATAGAATCACAGAATCATTACAGTTGGAAAACACTGTGATGTGTTTTTCAAGATCATCAAGGCCAACTTTTGACCCAATCCAACCAGCACCCACTAAACCACACTGTAAAGGGCTGGACATCACCCAGGCTGTTCTCATTTCCTTCCACTGCCCAAAAGAATCAGCTCGTTCAGGCTCCTCCATGGCCGAGGCCTCACTTGTAGGTGAGGTGCTTCTTCTCACTGGTGCCTCAGCCAGGCAACCCTGCCAGAACTGAATGGACCTAAAAAGTCCCCTGAAACCCTTGAGCCATCCAGCAACACCCCAAGCCTGGCAAGGGCTTGGACTGGGGCAGCAGTGGGGCCAGCAGGGCTATCAGCCCTCAGGAGCTTTCTCCAAGGAGGATTCTCCTTCCTCCTCCAGGTCCTGCAGTGCCCCGTGGTCATCCCCTGCTCCCATGTGGATGAGCACTGGGGGAAGAGCCACGGAGATGCTCTTCGTGTCACAAAAATATCACAACACTCATTCTATGGTGGAGGAAAAAAATGGGCTGTTTTTCCTCTGAGGGCCATCAAACCTGTCTTCAAGTTAGCTGCATGGATGGCTCTCTTCTCTTTGATTTGGTTTTTATTTTGTCACTAAAACACTGCAGTGCTGGGGAGGGTGAAAGCAAACCCCAAGATAAAACAGATTATATTTGTTCATTTCTCTACCAACTCGCCCTCAGTGAGGAGAGAGGCGAGCAGCCCAGCCTCACTCAAGAGAGGGATTTTTCAACACGTTTGATAAATTTTTTACAGAATTTCTCTCCCAGCTCTTCTGTATGACTCCTGCATGCAAAGCAGCATTTTGAGCTTCGCTGGATGTGTGCTCTGTGCTGCTCTGCCCATGGAGCCAGCAGGTGCCTCTGCCCAAAGGGTAGGAAGTCCTTTCTGCCTCGGGCCTGGATACAGCTGAATTTAAGAACCCAACTCCTACTGAAGTCAATGTAATCTCTGTATCAAGGTCTCTGGGAGGCTGCATCTGCATGAGAGCTTGTCCCTGAGACAAAAGGCAGAAGCTGCTGCCTTCTAACAAGGGGAAATAGGAAGCAAAATTATTTTTTTAATACAAATCAATATAAATAATTAATTCTAAATTGTGTGACTCCATAATGACACAGAGAATTCTCCTGCTTAGTATCCCTCCTTCTCACAGAGTCTCCATGAGGGCTGACTGGATGTTTTAACCTTTAGTTGCACCTGACCATTCTTCCTGCATTTATGTGGTGTTATGCTGGTTGTAACTTTTGTATTTTTAGCTGTAGAAAATATTGAGCCTTTACTTCCCCTTGCAGATAAGCTTTAGGTAGAAAAAAAACTTGCTAATATTTTACCCATTTTGTTTCATTTGAACAGCCCTATGGAAGAGCTCAGCCTTAGGGATTTCTACCTAATACTTTCCACAACTTTAAACTACCTCCCAGCACTGGTTCTCAAACAAAAGAATTAAGTTTTGGGTTTCCTCAATCATATGTTTGATTACAAACTAGTGATTTCCATGCTTCTGGTACTACTTTTTAGGTTTATAACATATTCCTTGTAGTTTCTTGTGACATATTGGTTATTTAATTTAGTTGCTCTGGCCTTATATAGCCTTCTCCTGAATATGCAAATACTTTCCAGCAATATTCTGGCAATATAATTTAGTAAAAATATTGTAAATTTTAATCTCAGCTAGAAATTTATATTCACTTTTAGCAATGAATTTACATGATACTTTTCCTACTATCTAGCTGCAAAATGAAACATTTCACCTTTGCAGTGTAATATACTCAAAATAACATATTTAGAGTAATGGAAAATAAAATCATTTTATGCTGGTTACAAGAAAACCTAAAGCTTTCTTGGGCAAATGTGCAACTGGAATTTTCTTTTAGCTGAGAGTTTAAAAACACTCTGCTGTTTGTATCACAGGATTTCCCAGTGAACTGCCCTCAATAAAAGTCCAACTGTAAAAGGCAGAACAGACATTGCCCATAATCCTCTTCTTCACTTTGACTGTATATAAAGCTTCTTTTTTTGGTCATTATTGACAGATGCTGGAATAATTTGATTTGATGGCATCACAGGAGTTTCTCAGGTTCATATGGAATCATCTGGATCTAATATGATCCAGCTCAGTTTCCAAGAAAAAAAATCTGATCTGCAGGCTTTTCTTGTTCCATTTTTATCACTGACTTGCTGTGTAAGGAATTTATCAGCAACCTGGCCCATTTCCCCCCTTATCTGATAAAGGAATATCTTGACATGTTCCTAGGAACAAGTAGGGGGAGATTAAAAATACCACAAAATGTAAAAGCTTCCTCATCTGGAGGATGTTTTTCAACCATTGTCATGAGCTTCATTATGCACAGCTGATTTCTCTAAGGATATGTATTCCAGTTAATCTGAGATCTTGCCCAAACACTAAGTGCTGTAATTGAGGTTTCCTGTTTGGGACAGGGGGAAAACAAAAAAAGAAATGTAAAGAAAGCAGTTACCTAAATGAGCAGATATTCCATGACAACAACCCTTCTTTTTGATAAAGTAACATTATAAAGAAACTATTAAAACTGCATTTTTGTGCGATTCAACAGAAGGAACTGAAAATAGTTCTCTCATAGGGCCGGCTCCTCTAAATTTGTAGTAGTGCTTCAATTAGTCGGATTTTTGGTTGGAAAAGTGGGACATCCTTCCTGTTTTCTGCTACTTTTTGACTTAAAAAAGCTGAAAGCCATCCTTCCTTCAAGCAACTCATTAAAAAGGTGAAACAAATAATTGTTTTTCTTCAGAATGTGTCCATTGAGAGAGAAAGACTAAAAACAAATCCTCAACCCTCTTATCTGCTGTAAGTGGGTAACAAGATCAAACCAAACAACACGACCCAGAAGGCCCTGGGGAATAAATTTGGGTCTGCACCTGTGTGAATCCTGGAGTTAAAGGGGGTGAGAATGGTGCAGGGCCACAACTTTCCCAAAACAATGAAAGCTTTGGGGGCTGGGAGGTGGGTGCTCTGTTGCCCATCCAAAGTTTCTTTGATAGGCTTCCTTTTAGGAAATAAGATGCTGTCAGAGCAGTGGTTTCTTCTGCTGCCTTCATGACTGTTTAGTTCTCCCAGTAAGTGCTTGAAATGTGAAACTGGGAGGGAGGGAGGGAGGGAGGGAAAGAAATGGAGATAGGTGAACAAGATCAATGACTTTTAATTTTCTCTGGTGTGTCTTTGGATAAAAAAATTAAATCTGCTGGAACTGAATTTGTTAAAATAGAAATTGATACTGCTATTCTTCATCCTGTGAGGCTTTATTTACTACAACAGTAGAAAATGTATTTCTTCCTATTATGGCAAGAGTTCCATTTTTAACCTTATTTCCTAAAGGACCAATACTTGTCTCTTCCTTCATCCCCCACTCCTCTCCTCCATGATTTGAGTGCATTGAGTGGGTCCAGCCCCGCTGGCAGAAAGGGTCTCAGAGACAATCAGCTGCTGGATATCACAGGAGGAGGTGGCTGGATGAAGTCACTTAGAGCACTCTGTTGAAGAAGGGGCTGTATGGAAAATTCAGACCCTTTTCTACTGTCAAATAAGCAGCACTGACAGAGATATTAGGGAGAATTCAGCAATTGGAGAGGCACCCACAAGGTGCAGGGCCAGAGCTCTCCCTCTGTTGCTGCTGCTCGAGGGCAGCCCCTCTGCTCTGTAGCCAGGACTGTGCAGGTTCTTTGTGTTTTCATAGCTGCTCACAAAGCTTCTTGCTGTCCTTTTCTGTCAGCCTTGTTTTGGACATGGTGCTAACAAAAATTCCAAGCAGGATGTTGACACAGGTGAAGCATCCAGTTGCAGAGGAATAGGGGGAGGCTGGCTGAAAGAGATAAAACCACATTGGGACTGAGGGATTGATTTCCTGGTGGCCTCCTCAACTCCTCAGACGAGTCTCGTTATCCTTTGACAGTGATTCCCACAACAGAAAATTTGCTACGAGCACCAAAAGTCCCACTAGGCAGGATTTTTGGTCAGCCAGGGTTGAATTTGGGGGTGCAGCACTTCCTGGCAGGAATGGCTCTGTTCTCCTCTCCTGGCAGCAGGGAAAGAGGGATGAGAAAATCTTTGCTCCCCACTGCAGTAGCATGAAGTTAACACCACTGCCATGCTCTCCACTGTGTGGGAGCTGCAGGGCTGAAACCCTCCAGCCAGAGCTGGATAAAAAGCTGGAAATCCTTGACAATTATTCCCCAAGCCAGAAAAATAAGTCTATTGCAAATGGGTAAAATTCTCCAAGATGAGTGCCTGGGAAGGAATAACCTAATAAAAGTGTCTGCCCTGAGGAAGAATACTTATAATTTCTGAGGCTGAAATACTTTCTATGCTTTAAAGGGTGGGGCATTTTAAACAATAGTTAAGCTAAATTGTCTGCTTTATAATATGAGATGGTAAATCCCATCCTCCTCACAAATTAAGTCCATGCCCTGAAATATGTGAAGTAGTTAGCTTTTGAGTTGGGTCTTGTTAGGTCAAAAATCAAATAATATCTTCTTATCTTTTTTCATGTTTCAGAATAATTATGCTTATAAGCATAAATATTAATTTCTGCTCAATATGTATGTGCTTTCAAGTCCCTAGGTGTGAATACCATTATCTAATTGCAGAAGCTAAAATATTAATTAACTTCTGTCAGATAATTTTTAGCTGGGTGTATTACAAGTCAGATATGTGCCAGCAGGAGGGTTTTCTGCAAAGCTGTGTAATGCTCTTCGAAGTTTCCCTCTGGCCAGGAGGATATCACAATGTACAGCTGCTGGCATAAAGGAAGAGAAATAGAAAAGGGCTGTGTGGGACAAGAAAGGCTTTACATTTACTGTACCAGATATGTTCTGTGTAGTTAATTCTACTTCCCTAACAACCTGATTAGTATCTTAAAAGCTGTCATTTTCAAAATCATTACAAGTTGAGCAACACTGAGATAATGTTTATGTGATGATAAATCGGTGCTGATCTAAAAATTCTGTAATATGGGTTTTGCTCCTTTCCGTCATTACTCAAAATGTGCAGAAACTTTATACACTGTGGAGAACAGCAAGGACAACTGGACATGACTATGTGCACTCATTTGTTTCTTAGCAACAGATTAACATGCTAAAGTCACTTTTGAAATCATAGGAAACAAAACCTACAGGTTTTACCTATGGGAAGGGGGCCCCCCAACCAGTGTCAGGTCTGTGTGTTACTGCTCTCTGATATTTGACTTACATTGCTGTGCCACTTCCTTTGTGTTTATAGAAAAATACTATTGATTCATTTGCTAATGATCACTGCCTCTACATAATTAATAGCCCCAGTTTGTTTTGTCTCTCTCTTGCCCAAGTCCAGCTTCCCGCACAGAAAAAGCTCCTGGGGGAATCCTACACATTCAGGCACTTCATAACCTCTGTTTTCAAACTCCTGAGGTTCTTGTCTGAAGCTCCACGAGATCCTCCCCAAGCTGAGCTCCCAATATGTTCATCCTGGCTGGGTGTTGTAGCTGAGAAGAGCCAGAAGGTGTTTGTGACTTGGTAAGCACAGCACAGGCCAGGCAGCACATCCCAGTCCCACCCCACTCCCTGTCTGCTCCCTGCTTGGCAGCCGTGCTACAGCTGACTCATCTTTAAGCCAGATTCATTGATACATCATTTATCTGCTTTTTCTGCCGGAAGAAACATTAAAGAAAAAAGAGATTCCTGTGCCATGTGTAACCCAAAAATAGATTAGTTTAAGACAGGAGTTTTAAGGAAAACATCTGCTAGCCTAGCTTGGTTTTGGTTTTTTTCCTTTCTTAAATATGCTGACAACAATGGTTACCTTACTTCAAACTGAGATGCATCATGAGTACCAGGCTGTTCATCCTTTTGGACCAGTAGTCACTGTTTAGCTCTCTTATTCTGCTCACAAAAGGCTTTGATTTTTTTATCCCCCATGAGCTTTTTTACTCAAATCTATACATGCCATAGATGGGTTTTGTTCCCTTTTTACTGTTTGCTGCTTGTGTGTGGTGGCATGCAGCTGCTTAATTGAGTCAGGTCAGAGTGTTTCTGATTTCTGACTAAATGCCCCAAACTTTTTAAACAAGGAGTTAGTGGTGAATTAGTAAACACCCTGGCTCCCCCAGGAATATCAGTTTGCATGAGAATATATTCATACAGAAAATGCCACTCCCCAACCATTTGTGCAAACAAAACATGTTTTCTTGAATATTCATGAACAACACAGGGCACAAACAGGCTGAACCAAACAGCTGCTCAGAATTCATGAACTCGTTCTGTAAACAGAGTTTGGCAGCGTTTGACCAGCTCTAGGTACTGCTGTCAGACAGGAGCACAAACGAGCTGAAAAGTTGACAGTAGTAACAGCAGATTAAAAAGTAAAAGTAATCAACTATGCATTTACATGCCCACTAAATCTTACTGTGTGTAAAGGCCAATGATGATTATGAGCCTAATTTCACTTTTCTTGTCTCTTTGATGATGAAATGCACTAACAAAATAACACATCTCATTGGGAGCCTTTTCTCAGGCTACTTTTCTGTCTCATCTCTCCAACTATTTCCTTCATTATCTTATTTTCATCCTGCAGTCTTGATTGCTGGGATAAATTTGTTGCTTGAAAATGGCTCCTTTATTAAATATTCTGCTTGATTTCTTGGTCCTTTTCCACCATTGGTGTCCATTGTTTCCAGCAATGAACAGATGCCCCAGAACTGGAAGTGGAGCAAAAATCACCTTTTTAGTTTGTGCTGTCTCATCTGTCTCTTGTTCAGTTCCCCAGGATGGTGCTGCTCTGCTCAGAAATGCCATTATTTCAGCTGGGGAGAAGCAGAATGTGGCTTTTTATCAACGAGCAAAACTTTCCAGCTTGGTGAAGAAAGTGGCAAGAGAAAAACAAGTCTGTGAGGACTGTGATGATTAAAAAGGCAGGCAAGTTTTGAACAGTAAACTGGAAACTATCCTCAATTAATTCTTGAACTGCTGACTTCCCAAACCAATTTAGCCATTCATCCATGAAGCTAAAAGGACTTAGTTGCTGTTTATGTCTAGGAGAGTTTTGGAAGCTCCTTTTTGTTGGTTGTGTTTTTAGTTGGTTTTTTGTGGGTTTTTTGTTTTGTTGTTGTTGTAGTTTGGGTTTTTTTGTTTTTTTTTGTTTTGTTTTTTTTTTTAATCTGCATGTAATCACTCTGCCTGCTATGGGTTTGTTTTTTTTTTGTGTGTGCTAAAATGCAAATCTAGAGTGTTTTCTGGGATTTTTGAAGCTGTAAGTGAAAATCTCTGAGAGGGAAATTAAGTCAGTTGCCCTAAACTGAGCAGATCCTTATTTCTCTGGTATTTTCCAAACAGCAATAAAATGCAATGTTGTTACCTGTGGGATGTGACATAGCTCAATTGATGTGATGCTGATAATGGCAAGGTCTGTATTTTAGTAATTGTTCCATAACCAATTTGCTGTGTTGGCTTTTGCAAACTGTGGTTGCCCCATGCACAAGAACAGGGAAAGAGAACTGTAATTTTTTTTTTTTTGAGTCACATGGACCTAAATGAATCATTTAATTATTTGTGTGCATTTTCCAAAATAAGTGAAGGACAAGGCACTGTATGAATGTCAGTTTTGACCCTCTGGGGCTTTTTCCTCCCTTTCAATCCTCCAAAATAATGTGTTAAACAGGAAAGTTCTTGCTCCCATCCTCACTGTCCACTTCCTGGGGAGCACCCCACATTTTTTGTCATTGCTCAGTTACCCTGCACCAATATTACGACAGCAAGGCAGATGCAGGCACTAACAAGGTGGAGATTTGTACAAAATAATATAATTAAGTTGCTTCTGCTCATGCAGTTTGCCACATTAAGTAAACATTCATGGGAATTATTCAGAAGAAGGTGGAATACATTTGGAAAAAAATTGCATATTTGCATAATGCAGTGAATTTCTCAGCTTTTGTGCCCTGCTGAATGTAGATGAGATATTCATTTAAGGAGTTTACAATTCTGCATCCATTCTAACATCTGTTTATAATAAATAGCTGTGACTAGTTTGAAACGAGGAAGGTGATCTCCACAGCCTTTGGGCATTAACTGCTGCTAGGAGATACATTTTTAGCCTACCCTGTTTATATTGAAATAAGATGTTTGCCATGGAAACCTACATGTTACAATAAACCACCACTTTCCAAAGGGCAGGGAAGCTTTGCAGTGAGCACCAGGAATGTATCATCCAGTGGGTTTTTTCTCTGAAGTTATCCGTTCTAAATAAGGTTTCTTAATATTTCTGATTTGTGAGAGACGAGTAATGCAAAGGTTGACCCTCACAATTAAAAAGCAAATATTATGTATATGCTAAGAGAAGTTTTATAGATTTATAATTATGTTTTACCCCCTTGCATTGTTATCATGGGATGGCCTTGGTGGTTGGAGCATTTGGGAGGGTCAACTTGTTACCATGGCAGCACCTGACCTCCAGCCAAGCTGTAAGAAAGTGAACTCCAGCACTGGACAGCAAAGGAGGGGCTGATGGACAGAACTTTGGGAGGGCAAAAGGGTTAAAACATGAAACCTCCGTTGTGTGGGTGAGCACATGGTGGGAAAAATCCTTTTCTCCCAGCACCGTGATATTTTCTCTATTCAGTCATCTGTTGTGGTTTTTTTTTATAAGGTTTTAATAAATCTTTCAGATTTTTGAAAGTGAGCATCATTTCTCAAGTGATTGATTTGATAAGAATTGTTCCATTATCTGTGGAGAATGGGAACTCGCATCTACAAAGCATTAGATTCTTTTTAATCTTGTTTTCCCTCCAAATTCCAGATTTTTCAGTGAAGGAAAAGCCTGAAAAATATTTTGAAGCTGGTGGATTTGTTTCCTGTGGACAGCAAGAAACAATTTTGCATTTTGTTTTGATTTCCCATGAGATGATGTATAATTGAATATTAAAAAATACAAAGTTATTGAAATTTTCAATTTGAGAATTACGAAAATGAATTGTTTTGGATTTGCCATTTTGCTCTCTTATTGAAAAAAAAAAAAACAAGTCTAGTGAATTTCACATAATTCTCTTGCTTTTCTTTCCACTTTATGTAATGGCAAATCCAACTTCAGGAGGGCAAGGGATACTTATCAAAATAATATAATAAAGACTGAAACAACATGAGCATGTTTTTTCTTCTTTTTGTTTCCCTGACTTCCCTCCCCACTGCTCATTCTGTGTCTGTGGCTGTCTAAGGGAGTCAGTCTCTGGCAGATACCCAAGTGAGTCTCTTGTTGTGGTGCCCCGTGGATCCTGTGCAGCCCCACAGCCTGTTCTGGAGCTGTGCAGAGCACTCCCACACTGGGGTTTCTGCACCCAGGTGACTTCCTGAGCTGCTTTGCCACAGAACCCAGTGACAGAAGGATGTGATGGTGCTGAGTGAACAGTGGGCAGGAAACTCCTTCGTCAGGGATGGAACAGGACACCTGAGCCCAGCTCCTCTGAGATCCCGAAAACCAGGTGAGGCACAAGGACATCCACTGATACTTTCTTCTACCAACTCCTCTTTCTGCTGGCTTGCTTTGAAATAGTTTATTTCAAAAAGTATTCCAGTGCATGAAGGAGGGAAACAGGACTTTGCTTCAGCCAAAACAGATGAATAAATTAAAGCCATAACTCTTACAGAAAGCAGTTTAATAACCAGCGTGGCAGACATTGCTTATGTTAAACCTGCTTTGAAGTCTGTTATATAGTTAAACTGGGATTTCACATTAAAAAAATAATGTTATTTACATTTGCACGTGCTAGCCCAGCTTTTGTTAACAGGACTGGAAGATTAGATGTAAATGATCTCAGGCCAGTAATATAAATACAACAGTCTGAAGACATCTCTCAAGGAGGTTATTACAAGACTGGTTGCGGGGGGGGAAATATTCAAATTCCCACCATGTTCCAATCATCCAAAGCATATTTCCAGATGCCAAAACAATCTCAGCCTGCAAAACTGAAACTCATTTGCTCAAGCTTCCTATTTGCTGAGCTTGCCTAATAAGACACTTGAGACCTAAGTTTACATTTTTACAGTGAAAATTGGATGGAATGATGCAAAGCCCTTCTTGATGTCTCTTCCCTTGATGTTTCTGCTTCTCTCACTTTGGGTTGTTTTACTACAACATCTGCATCTTCCCCAAACTCTGGGCTACAGTGCTGGTCTGATTACTGCTGGGGGGAAACAAATGTATTGGGAATTTAAAAGAATAATGGGTAATGTATGGAATCTATCATCTTGTTTTCCCATTTTAAATCTTGGACCTGAGTTGAGTAAGACTGATGTGGTTGGATTCATTGTCCATCCTTTACCTTGAGGTTAAAACTTCTGCTTAGGCCTGGAGTCAGGTGTTGGATGAGGAATTTGATTTTTGACATCTGGATTTAAGAACCTGGGTTAGGAATTCAGTCCTCACCAGCAGTGAGGGATGCACCCTGTGCCTGTGTGGGAGCAGGGACCTCTCCCAGTATTTTGGAGGGGGTGTTTTCACTGCAGACAGGCTGATCAGCAGCTGAAGGGGAATCAGGGTACAGCCTGTTCTCTGTTGATAAATTGTGCCAACAGTTACTCTAGTTTTCTCCAAAGCATTATAGAAATGTCAATTTTTTTTCACAAAGGACTGTCAAGATGAGCGGGGCCTTGGGTCATATTTTAACTCTGGGCAAATTGTAGTGACTTTTCTTTTTCCTACCATGAGAAGCCCATATAATCATACTTCTACTTGGAATTAGACCTGTTCACTCTCCTTTACCTGATCAGTGGCCACTTTCTAGACATTAAAAGGTTTCCATTCGGAAAACAGAATTTTATTTTCTGCAGTGGTTCCTGCTTTTTAAGGCAAACCAGAATTCTGACCACTTTTGAACCACACACCAGTCTGTGTGTGATCTTCACTTGAGACCAATCTCAAGTGGAAAACAATACAAACCAAATTTTTCTTCCAATGGGAACAGTAAGGAACAAAGGATTATTTTACTAAATATAATTCAAATAGTAGACATCTTCTGTAAGTGATAATAAAGTGTACTATTAAAAATGAAAATTAAGATTTTCTTTTGTCTGTATCAGATTAAAATGGAAAAAAAAAACTGAAGGAATTTGTCTCTCACTGATTTTGGCTTCATTTGAAAAATCATAGCCTCTAGTTTTAAATACCTTAGACTATCTCTTCTATTGGCTATTTGCTTTTTTTAGGATGAAATCTGATATTTGAAGCACCTAATTAAATTAAAAATTATTATATGTGAATTTCTGGGATTTTTAGACTACACTTTCATTATCAGTGCACCTTTTTCCATTTTGGGGGCTAGATTGGTTTCTAGCCCCACCCCATCCCTTTAAAAAGTTTTAAAACCAGGAGATACAGCACAGTTTTCAATAAATACCTTGATTAAAATCCTGAAATGAAAGTTACTCTCATACTTTATGAGGCCTTTGAGTAGCATCAGATGAATAGCCCAGTGATTGATTCTGATCACAACCCACAAAGAGTTTTTCAGCACTCTGGAACTCATGCAGCCTTTCACAGGGGCTGTGTGTGTGTCTGTAACCCAAAATGTTCATGAAGTCAGGCCTTGGGAGCATGAGTGGCCTGGATACAAAGGAGCAGACCACAAAAAGATTTGACTGTTTGGGTCAGACTGATTTTCTACTGTACCACTGTGAATATGGTCTCACAAAGGGTAGAGGCAAGAGAGATTCTGTCCAAAATTTGTTGGAAACACATCTCAAGTGAAATCACACATCACATACATGTTCCTGTCTGAAAACCCAAAGCTGTCACTGAACTGGTGTCTGTGCCACGTCCATCAGTCCCCTAAAAGCCAGACTGCCAACAAGGATGGACGCTCAGTCCTATAAAGTTCTTTTTTATTTTTGCTCTTATTTTACCCAAACTGGTAAAACCTCACTTCGTTAGAGGAAATTACCTGGAAAGTGAGGATCACTGATCCCCAGTGGTTTGAGAGAAAAAGAACTTGAGATTTTCAGCAACTCATACAAATGTTTGTGCCTGGCTCCCAGCCTTGGACATCCCACTTGTTCTGGACTTCTGAAAATGTCAGTCCCAATGCATTTATGCTTCTTTTCCTGTTTATCAAACTGGAAGAATTTCCACCTTCTAATTGTCTCACCCAGATAAATTTGTGTGGAAATCCTTATTTACTGGACTTTAACTATATAATGCATCCATAATGTTTTAAAAGTTAACATAAAACATAATGGTCACTCAGCTCTTTGCAGAGAACAATACATTGCAGGAGGGCTGTCCATTTGATTAAACTGAAACATGGTTTAAACATTAATTTGCTGCTGGCTGGAAAGCAGAGCAGCTGGTGTGGAGCATTTTGACAATATCCTCCCAGAGCTGCTGCAAAGCTCCTGCTGACATTAAACCCCTTGATGCTCAGCAGAGCTGCCACCACCAGCACTGGTCAAATTCCAGGTGACTCCTGGTGTAATACCACACCAAACCAGGTGGGTAGAACTAAAGGAGCTGGAAAAGTAGAGACACCATTAATGGCAAGGTGGCCTATCCTGCAAAGAGGAGAAAAGTCCCTCTGAAATGAGGCTTGAGTCAAGCTCAGTGGGGTCACAGCAGCTGAAGGGACTCCAGTTTGGGCTCTCTGGGACGTGCTGCTGCAGCTGGTGGATGTTTGCAGTGGCATGTAGGAGGTGTCAGTAGAAAAAAACGTCCTGCTGGGAAGTCTTCCTGATAGGACTGCACTTGGAATGACTCCTTCAGGAAAAGGGGGAATAGGTTCCCCTGACAGGAGCCCTCCACCAGCAGATCTCTGTGGCTCACTGAGTTGCTGCCTTATGGCCCTTTCATAACAGGCTTCTGGAAGGAGAGATTAATCTGACTTATCCTTAGTGTTTACTGAAAGATGAGATAAATCTTGACCTAGAAATGATCTGTCTTTACTTTGACTGGATGGGGTTGGGGACTATTTCAGATCTTACCATCCAGATTCAATCAGTTATTTAATATTTCAAGACTATGAAAGGTACAGGGAAATTTTAATTTCTACAGCACAAGCCAAAGTAATTTTTCTATAAATATGTGGACATTAAGAGAAAGCAAATTAATTAGTGAAAGAAACATCATTCTGACTTTCTTCTTTCTTTGATTTCCTGTAACCATGAGTTACACTTGAGGGTCCCATAACTCCTGGGTTCTGGGACTGGACTCTTACTGGAGCAAAATCTCTGGGAATTGTTTGCGTGGCTCAGGAGAAGAGAATATGGTTTGCCTGCATGAGCAAAAAAAGAAAGAAATAGTAACTAATTTGAAATCCTGATACTCAGTGGTGTTTCTCTATGTGGCAGCTGATGATTAAGGCCCTGCCGTGGTGTTGCCAGACACAGATCCCTGATTTCTGCCACTTGTATCTCCTGTCACCATTCAAACCCTGAGGGGATTTCTTAGAGGAAACTTTTCTTTAGCAGAAATACTGAGAGCACCCCATGGCCTGGGTGCTCGTGGCGCTGCTCCCGGGCACTCCCCTGGGTGGGGCTGGGCAGTTGTTTCTGGATCTGTTGCTTATTCTACAGTAAGGAAAGAATCTGAGGTTCCAAGACAGAGTGGGCAGAAAATCAGATCTATGTTCAGTTTGGTGTGTCTCATGCCAAAGGAGAAGAAAGGAGATAACCATTAATTTTCTGTTCTGTCCACTCTTCACTGATGACACATAACTGATAACTTTCAAAAATTTTCTAATGTACAAATGCACATTCACATCTTTGCTGACTGCTCATCCATAGTGGATGGTAGTAGTGATATCGGAGCACATATTAAAACATGTCCTAAACCATCTTTTTGTCTGTTTTGCTTGCTTTTTGTCATTTTAATTTGCAGCGAGTCTTGCAGATTCTTATTTTTCCTCCTTGGTGCTTCAGTTGCAGTATTTATCAGCTTTAGCTAAGTGAAAGCAATATATGGGTAAAGCGATCCACAAGCCATATTGATCTCATACCTCTTTCCCTCTCAGTCCTTGGGGATGATGACAAAATTGTAGCAAAATCAAATGGCAATTTACAATTGTCTTTTCAGAGCATCTCTTCCTCAGTCTTGTCATGTGTAAAATGTCAGTGACACGTTTAAATGTCCTAAGTGCCAGCTTTGAAGTTCCTCCTTTGATTTACTTAAATTGAGCATCTTACATGATGCTTATATATCAAAAATAAAACCAGCATCAATCTTTCTTTTAAAACTTAGAATGTGAGTCTTCATGAACCCTTTCCTTAACACAGGTTAGCACAGAGGCAGCTGAAAGGAAACATATCCATGTAAAGGATCTCCATCAAGGACAGCAATTTCAAAAGCAATGCATTTGCTGTAAATGTCTTACAAAAAGTTAGCAAAATTGTAGAATTCTTCTATTAATCCATTTCTGACAACCAAGACCCCAAAGATTGCTGTTGGTACCAAGAGTAGTTGCTCTGTGACAAGTCATCATTCCAGGAAATGAACAGAAAGAAAATAAAAGAAATTACATCAACTTTCTCTGAAATCCAATTTTGTGGATGCAACACCTATTCCTTGAAAAGACAAGTGTTTCCCTGGAAATTAAGAGACAGCACAGGAGAATGGTATGCATGACTTTTAATTTTTTTTTCTTAGAAGCTAATGGATCCCTTATAACTATGTACTTTCCCTGTGGCAAACAGTAAAAAATAATTTAGTGATTTGATTACTCCTCATGTAGTTCCTCCTTCCTTCTCACGAGATAGACCTGGTCACTGCAGTGATTATACAGAGTTATTTATTTCCTTTAAAAAAAAATAATAATTGGAAACTTACCAAGTGTATTTCTCGGGGTTTATTGTCCACGTTTCTCAGAGGTTTTTTGCTCAGACCCTTTTTACAGCTCTGACTGAGTTGTGCTCCTGTGTCACAGGAGCTGGCTGCTGGGTGCAAGCAGCAGATGGACCTGGGTGTGCTCCTGCCTAGGACAGGAGGTGTGCAGCAGAATGAGCAGCTGAACCTGTGCAGGGCCCCTGCATCTGCCCCAGCAGCATCTGCCAGCTCTCTGCCGTTTGGAGCAGGGCTTGTGCCGGAGCTCTTTGAAGGCACACGAAGGTGGAGCAGCCATCCCTGAGCTTGGGGTGATTTACTCCACTTTATGGTTCACAGAGAGGCTCAGAAAGGCACTAAAGGAGAGTACTGGGGGAGCCAGGCATGGTTTAGAGTGGTTTCAGAAATTCCTGGCTCTCTCAGGTGATATGAGAGTATGCAGATCCATCCGGATGAGTGGGGAGTTTCATGAGATTTCCAGGAAAACAGCTGCAAAGGGAAGGTGCTTTGTCAGCAGCTGGCACAGGAGGGAGAAAACAGAGGATTCCCAGCCACTGGTGGGAAGCAGCTTCTCCAGTCACATTCCTGGCATTTTTATATAAACTGGAGTGCTCGCCAGCTTGGCTTCCACCTTCATCCATAGGACTGTTTCAGGCAATTTCTTCCTTTTATATGGCTTTTCTCTTAAGGAATAAACAAAACTTGAAGAACTCTTTCTGGAAAATATTTTCACCTCTCCATTTTATTAATCTAGCACTAGCTGTCTAGTATTTTGTTTCCTGTTACAAATAAACCCTAAAATTCTCTCACACATTCTGAAACTGCTACAATAAAGGCATAACTCCTGCTCTTTGGAAGATACAGGAACCATTTCTGTCTGCAGCCACATTTTGCCAGTGAAGTTTAAAATGTTTTGGAACCTTTTCCACAATAAAAGTTGAAGTAATTGCTCTATTCTGGGTGTTTTTTCCTTGTTGTTCTAGTGCTTTTACTCTCAAAGGCCAAATATCATTTAGAATGATTAATGTTTTGCTTCCTCTTTCCTTCCCTAAAATACATTACAGGAGATTTCTGATATTACCAAAAATGCATTTTCCTGACCAGTTTTACATTCCTTTTAAGTAGTCCTTCCTGGGATATGTAGGAAATTATCAAATCACATGGCTGTTTATTTGGGGGTTTTTGTGATTGTACTCACTCTAGTAATAATTTGGGGTACAATGGAGTAATTATTGAGATCCACAGAACCCTGTTCTGTGGCACAGCTCATCTCACAGCAACACCATGGATTCAAACACCCTTCTGCTCCATGGGACACTTTTTTGTTGCACATCTTCATGTCCAAGAGGTTAAAGTGGTCATTCAGGTCCAAAGAGTGAAGGATGAGTTTCTTTAAGTGGTTAATTTCTACTCCCCTTTTATTTTGCAAAGAAATCTCAGATTCTTGGGTATCACTTTTCGTTCCTACTTTGCTTATGTCCCCTGTCTCTGTAAATCTCCTGTCCTGGCTTTGACTTTAGATGGCTGTAGGGTGACCATGACATCAGCCCATACTAAAATAAGGGCAAGCTAAATGCACTGAAGCCACATCAATATGTTGTAGCTAATACAAACCGCTTACAGAAAAACAAAGTAACCTGAGGGTGCTATTAATTTTAGACTAAGAATCCATCAAGGAATGAAGGCTAATCCATTAAACCAGGATTGTTTTGCTATGATTCTAATGTAAATCAATGTCAGAAAAGTAAATATATTAGCAGCAACTAAGCAGTTTTACCAAGATCAAGCCAAGGTTTGAGAGATGTCCTACTCATTCTAGTGGGTTTGCAATTGTTTTTCTTATTCCTCATACAAAATTAATCAGTAGCACAGGAAATAATTCAGTTCTAGACAAAAAAGAAATGCCAACTCTATGTGAGACTCCCCTGATGTCTACACAACACTTATAGAAAACCCCTGAACTAGGTAATTATGTACTAGAAGAAAAGTAGTCATGAAACAAGAATCAATTTTATTTCTTTCCTGACAGTCCTTTTAACTACTGGTGCAGGTCAAAGCTACAGGGAGAAGCATGACTTTTAAGACAGAAATATCCTTTAAATTTTTGCTGTTTCTGATGCATTACCTTTAACTCCTGGAGTGCATCACACAGGAAGGGCTGACCCTGTGAGCCTCTCCCTTCCCCTTTGTAGGTGAGGCCCCACCTGCCATGGGAGTCTGCAACCACAGCCCCTCTTTGGTTTTTTTTTCTTTAGGGAGAGATGTTTTCAAGAGGAAACCCTTATTTTGAATATTTTCTTTTATCAAAGCATTTCTAGCAGTTTCCCTTCACTCCTGATGCTGCAGCACATTCAGGCATAGCTGGGATGAGGTTCCAAACAGCCAGAGCCTTTGACTGGGCACAAAGGAAGAGGTTTCCTTGGCAACTGCAACACCAGAAGAGTCCCAAAGCAGCACTTCTACCTGTCTGAGATTTCTTTTTAATTTAGGAGTTTGCACATTGGCTTTGCGTGGAGAATTGGGTTCTGTCTTCAGGCTTTATTCATAACACAAGTTGCTTATAGGAATAATGTAGTTTTTGCATTTGAATTCATTCTTTGGGTTGACTTGCTGTTTCACAGCAAGACTGTTGATTTAGGGAGTGACAGAACATGCTGCAGTGCCATGTGGTGGGATTTGGGAAGGACATACAGCAATTAAGCTACAAAAATTAAAGTGCTGCATGGGAGAAAAATATTCTGTCTGGAGAATAACTGGTTTGCTCCTGTGTCTGTGGTAGAAATTATGAGGTCATGGAAACTGCCAAATCAGCAGAGATCTTTGGGGTTCCCTAGATTTGTGAACTTAAGGTGAAACGGCCAAGAGAAGGCTATGGCATAAGGAAATAAAATCCCAGGTGGTGTGACAATATTAACACAGGCCCAGGCTTTAATCTGAAATTTGCATAATTAACCCAGAGCTGGGGCTGCCACTCCTCAGCCTCACTGCCAAGGTCCCAGAAGGATGGGCACTTCCTCAAGGGAGGCTCTCATGCCCTTCTGGAGTCAACCCACACACAGCCACTCCAGGCAGTTTTTGGATGCTCACCGTGGATTTAGCAGAGCTTGGTTCCTTTTACTCCCATACAGGGTGTGCCACCCACATGGGGTCTGCCCAAAGGTCTGGGAGCTGCTTCTCCAGAGAGCAGGACAATAAATCAAACCCTGCTGCTGGGGGGTTGTAGATTGCCATAAAGCCTCTGCTGAGAAAAGAAGGGATGTTCCTCCAGCACGGGCAATATCTGGGGCCAGCAGAGCCCCTGGTCCCACAAGGCTGACCATGAACATCCCCAGCAGCAGCAGAGACATGAACTAAAAGATGCAATGAATGACATGAACAAAGAGCTGCAGCAAGGAGAGGCAGGCACAGCCCGGGGTACCCAGGACCTGAACTGAGGGAGAGGAGGTGAAGGAAATAATCCTGAACTTCAAATGTATGTGGAAGCAGAGCTTAGATGGGTAGAGCTCTGCCCATAGTTATGAGCCAGGCCTAAGGGGTGAAGGTGAAGCCCTAAGTGATCCTTAAAATCAACAGCTGTTCCTTGTAAAATACAATATGGAAAGGCAATGTACATCACTGTCTTTTCATATTGTATTTTTAGTTTAATTTTGTAGGACAGATCTGCCAGGACAGGGCCACTCAGCTCTGGTGGTGCCTGTTTCTGCTGTGAGGTGTTTGTGTGCTCAACAGGGTTCCTTTCATGCTGGTGTGGACTAAAGCTTGCCAGGATGGTTGGGAGAGAGAGCCACCATAATTTCCTTCTGCTTTTGGTGTCAGATTCCTTCTCCACCTTGTTACATTTTGTTCAAGGTCTTTGCTACAGTGAGTTATCTGTCCCAAGGCAATTTTCCTTCCTAGAAAGTGAGTCGCCTTCAGATTTATCACTGTCCAATTTCATAACCAATCATGGGGGGGTTTTGCTGTTGTTTTATTGGGGTAAAATTTTCTCCTATGTAAGAAAAGCGTCTTTGTGCCTGGATATCAGATCCTAAGTAAAGAGATTTTCAGTCACTGATTTTAACATGGGGAATTGAAATCAAGCCGTGTTCTACTGCTTTGACAAACTGAATTTATTTTATAAATCTCTATCTAATATGTCCCTTTTCAGGAAGTGCACCGGGAGTGGGGCTTTTTGTGCTGTTTAGCTTTATATATTGCTCTCAAAGCAGGCAGGGAACCCCTCCAGCAGCTCCTCTCAGAGCCACAGAGGTGCAGGTGCCAACCAAAGCACTGAAGGAGGTAACTAAAACAAAGTGCTGTGACTGTCCCTTTACCAGCCCAGTTCCCAGCAGCCAATTAATATTTCCTGAACCTGCGTGAGGAGACTCAGAGTGCAGTCCTGTTCTTCCCAGCTGCAGCAGCTCTTTTAATCCCCTTTGGCAGAACACTTTTGAGGTGGTACTCATTTCTCCCTGGGAGGGATGGATCCTGCTGAATGGAGGTGTATGTTGTTCAGAGAGTTTGTGACCTTGGTTTTGTTGCTATAATGGCAATAATTAAGATGTCACTTACTGGTAACACTTGACAACATAACTGGGTTTTGGTGACTGAAATAAAGTCAACCCCAGAAGCAGATTTGCAGACTCCATGTTTAAGTGTGGGTGGAGAGGAGGAGACATTTCTTCTTTTCCAAGCCTGTGCTTGGAGAATGATTCTAGTGCCCAGGGGAAGTGCTTTGTCAATAAAGAAAAACAAATGAAAAGGAGGTTCTCAGGTGCATCAGGAGTCTGAGCTGTGTCTGCTCTCCAAAGCACTGATTTAATCAGCCTCTCCCTTCCTGGTCACCCTCCTAAGCACTTTTATTTTCATATCATGCTTCAGTAGAACTTGTGAGTCCTCAGGCTAAATACCAGCATGTGTGATCTCCATGTATTAATGTCTCCCTCTGGTTTCCATGTCACTAAAATACTGCCAACCTGCTGGGTTGTTTGGTTATAAATGTGTGTGTATGAAAGAATAAATCAAGATAATAAACTGAGTGACAGCAGTGTAAGGAGGAGGCAAGGAATGCTCATCCTGACAGGAGGGTCAGAGACACAGCCCAATAAATAAAAGGGGCATGGAAATGTCCCCATCAGCCAATATGTGCAAGTGCTGCTGTGTGTTTAGCAGCTGCAGGGTCAGAAGGGGCTCTGTGCCACTGCTGCCCTGCCCAGGCTGACAGTCCCCAGCTGGAACTCAGAGGTTTGTTTTTTTTTCTGGCACTTGGGCTCCCAGCTCCTCTCTGAGGGAAACTTTGCAAGCCCTTTGTAAGCCTTCCCTCCTGGGCTCACTGCAGGTACTCTCAGCTGCTTTGTTCTCTTGCTTGGGCAACTTCTGTGGCACAGATCATCCTTCAGAGTTTGTAATTTAGATAAAGGGACAGCTCATGTTGCTGGAGGCTCAGGAGCCTTCAAAGGAGCCACCACAGTAACAGTCACACATCTCAGTATCAAGGGGACCTTGTTCATGGTGTGACACAAAAATGATTGGGCAGGGGTAATGAGCACAACAGTTTATATATTTTTTGGGATGTTTGAGCTTTAACCATGCTAGTGATTCTCTCCTCTGTGAAGAGCACGTACAAGGATTCTTGTGAAAACATTCACTCTGTATCATGTACTCACAACCCACTTGATAGTGTCATGCAGCAGAGAGGCAGAAATAGCATATTTTTAAACCATGGAGAAGAATTTTGTTGAAATATATAAAGCTCTTGAAAACAAATCTGTTACACGGAAGTAAAAACCACTGAATCAATGCCATGCACCTCTATTTAGTAATTTCTATCCATTTTGTACTGATACAGAGATAAACATGATTTTAAAAGCCAACAGATACATGCACACTGTGTGACAACCCAATATTACAAAAAGATAATAATCAGATCAATAAGCCTGTCTGAAATGGTTGTCTTGAAGCAGTATTGAATTTTATTTTTTGCACCAGTCAGTGTTTTCTGAAGGGATGATTTTCCAGTAAAGCAGAGTCATGTCATGACCAGTTGCTGGGCCACTGCTTTTTAAGGCTGAGGAAGAAGAAACCATCAGACTGGATCTATCTCCTAATTATCAGGGATCTTGATCTGAGTCCAGGGTTTATTCATAGGAGGTCAGCCAGGCTGTCTGAATAGCGAAATTATGCATTTCAAATGACCCTGGATCCAAGCCATGCTTCCAGTGACCCTGGTGTGCCCTGGCTTCAGCTGTGCTGAGCAGGAGCCACACCATATGGTGCACAAGTGCTGTGCAGAGAAGGTGTCAGATGATGACTAAAAATAATTTTTAAATTCTCTCTCTAAACAAAAGAAAACAGAGGTAAGGGTGCAGTTCTTCAGCTCTGGCTTAATTCTTACACATTCTTCAAACTGGATCTTTTCTTTTCATGTCTAGAAAAGCATCCAAGGAGGCAGAGGACAGATCAGCACGTGCTGATTACTGGAGCTCATTAGGAAATGCCTGGGCTGAAACCACAGGATCTGCCCATGCAGTCCCACACCTGAAGCAGCTGATGGAAATCAAAGCAGTGTTGACTTTGAGTCTGCTTTTAACGCTGATACCTAATTTGAATAAATACCAGATGGGCCAGAGGCCGTTTGTCTGGGTCATTCGTGGTCCCCACTTGCACAGTTCTGTGCTCTGGTAATGATTTGCATGGGAGCATCCAAGAGCTGGCATGCTGCCACAGCAAGGAAAAGCCTCCACAAGTGGGGGCAGAGGGAGGAAGATGCCTCTGGTGCAGCCTGGAGAAGCTTTTGAAAGTCCGGGAATAATTTAAATCAAGGCAAAATGTACATGCAAAAATAAATACTTTTCTAGAAATTGCATGTAAGTTTGAAATTTCAGGTGGTTTTGCAAACACCAAAACAAATAGTTGAGAGCTTATCAGGCCTTTGTTTTATGGTAGTAGAAATGGAAAAGGGAGTTCAACATAAATTGAAAAAGGACATTTAATTAGTAGAAATCTGACTAGTAACAAATCAGTCTAACTAATGTATTTTAGATTTCCTACTTGGAGACATCAACTATCACTGAAATTTCATTAAACATGACTAGTTTAATTATTTTGTCCTTAATGAAGAGTGTTAATTAACTTGGCTATGATAAATATGCATCTTAATATCATTTGGAATCCCTACAGGTTCTAATTATTCTTAAAGACCAAGGTGTAGACACTGCTATAATAATTATTTTTTAAAGTAAAGATTTCTTCAAGGATACCAGCGATTCCAAAGGTGACTAGCTTTTGGTTTTTTTCTTATGAAAAAATAGGAGGCAATTTTTGATCAAAATCTGAGGTGAAATTATGAGGGCTCTGAAAATAACCTTGAAGTGTGTATCTTGATCCTAGCCATGGGTTCTGCCTATGAATTGAAGCCAAATGAAAATCTGCAAAGGGGGATTGGTTAACTGCTAACCATTGTAGCAGCTTTGAATATGTAATCAGTGCGTGTGTGTGAGAATAACATTCCTTACACCTGAAGGGGAAAAGGGAGAATGTGGAAAACCTTCTTAAGCATCCATCAGGCCTTAATTTTGGGGCCATTGTCTTGTAATCACCGTGAAGACTTTCCTTCAAAATCATTGTGCCCTTTCTGGCGACTTGGAGTTCATGATCTCCCTGGCTGTTGGTTGGATCTATGACTCTTTATGACTGAGAGAGGAAAAAAAATAAAAGAGCTTGGTCTGAAAACTTTTTATTTTAATAATCTCTCTTTGCATTTACTATCTAGAAAACTTTTACCAGAATAAACCTTTTTGCATCCAAATAGATGGACTATTGATGCCATTGGTTAATCTGTTCTGCAGTTTCCTTTCTTGACTTGACAAGAAATCATAAATTAGAGTAGATGTAATGATGAAGTCAAGGTGTGCTATTTTAAAACTGAGTCAGTATAGGTGTGCAAAGTTCTTTCATGGGTTTGCTTGGGTCTTTTATTATTGAAATCTTTGTGTCAGGACATGTTACTTTGTAATCCTTGACCCTGTCAGCTAATCAAACAAAAGCATGCCTGCCTTCTAATTACCAAAATAATTTCCCTTGTGGGTGCAGATGTTCCTGTAAATCTAAGATAAACATTCATTCAATTGAAGTGCAGTTCAAGTTTCTCAAATTCACTTTGGAATACCAATATGCCACAGTATTAAGCATTTGAAGAACTGTTACTCAATCACTCAAATATTTCATGGTGGGTTGGGATTTTTTGAGGGTCTTTTGTTTGTTTGTTTTTTGGTAGTAAAAAGGAGTGTTTTTGCATAAATTTTAGTATCATTACTAAAAAGAGTGCTGCAGCCACATTGTGGCCAGGAAATACCCTCTGTCTTCAAATGAGATAGTTATAACCTGAAAATATAAGATGAGTCTGATCTTTTTTTGTCGATGATCTTTCACTGGAGCCTCTTAAAATTGCAATAATACAAGGGACATGAAAAGCAAAAAGGATATAAGTGCCTTGGCTTACAATGGTAATGAGCACAACAGTTTTCTGGAGTAGCAGTAAATCAAATGTACTGTAGCTATAAAAAACCCATAAGACATTTGGATGTGATCCTGGACTGCTCCTGCAGCAGAGGCACTGTGCATACAAATGAGAGCCCATCCACATCGTGTTATGGGGAGCACTGCATTATTGAAGCTGGAAGGTTGATAATAGGAAGTTGTTTCTGGAAAACTACTGAAGCTGAGCCTCCTTCTCCTGGCACCAATATAGGGCAATTACATTTGGGACAACATCAATATCAGTTAAATAGAGGAAATTCAATAAGGAAGGAATATGGAATCACTAAGACTATAAATTATATTAAATTCTGCAGATTAGGCGACTGTATATTTGAGCTTCATTTTAATCTGATTTTCCCCCCTCATTATTTATTTCACTTTATGCTTTATTGCTTGTAACTTTTTTTCTTTCTGATGGTCTGGCTAATGCTTATTATGCCTTCCTCATGCATGCTGAGCTTAATAGAATTCTTTAAACAAAGAAAGCTCTTGGAGCAGACATTCAAAAATCAATGTACTGTATAGCACATTGGGCTGAAAAATGAAGGAAGGTAGATAGGATTGCTAGAAGATAATCTGAAAATTCTGTCAGGAAATATACTCTGTAGATTAAGGTAATATTTGGGACTTCAGGGACCTTAATTCAGTTCCCACCTTGTCATGCCTTTGCTGTACAGCTGTAAAAGTAGAAAAGCTTTCTTTCCTCTTTCCTATGTACATCATCTTGTTCTAACTCTTAAATAATATTTAGGCTGGGTATCACCTTGGGTACACTTTAATTAACATTCTAGAATCTAGGTGTTAATTCCACTGTTTGTATTATTATGGCAGCGTTTAGTATTGCCACTTGTTATTAGTGGATGTATATTGTCTGTGTTGATGGATTTTCTCACCATTTCTCACCATCTGAGCATTATGTGGGACGAGGCTGGGACTTCCTCTACCTGGTCCTGTCTGGAGTGAACTTTTCCATAGTGTCCATAGGTTAGATCTATGGGAAAAATGTATAAAAACAAACATGATGGCACCTTCACAATTTTTACTTTGTTTTCTCTCTGATATGACTTTAGAAGTTGTCTTGAAGATGGAAATTCTCATTGTCCATGCAGATACCCACCCAACTGATTATTTTTTTCAACACAGGCAGACCTAAAACAGCCCTTTAAAATTGTTGCAATTGAGTGTTCAATTCATAGATTAGTATGTCAGAAAGTAATTGTAGGAAGGTGTTCCTGTTGTATCAGGTAATGTTAGTCTAATTTGATTTAGCCATGAAATCTTCCTTTTCCTGCAGTTCTCGCTTTTGAATCTTTTTGGCTTCTCACATTTGGGAAATGCCAGTAGACAAAAGCTTGCACTTTAGAGGGGGCCATGAGAAAATATCAGGTGTAATATGTGGATAATAAATCTGCTGAGGTCTTTAACAGCTTTATTGATTTTTATCTGCTGATATTTCTGTCAGGAAGAGACACCTAATCCAACTTAAAATGGTGTTATGTATAACCCTGGCAAAAATAATTATAAACTCCTTATCTACAGTCAGTATACTTCTGTATTGTGCTGTAACTTTGGGTTTCCTTCTCTTCATTACCTTGGAGGGCTGAAAAAGTCCTGTGTGCCCCAGAGCATGAGTGGTTTTGGTGTGTTTATGTGCTCTGTATGGTATCTTATCTTGGGGATGGTTTATTATGCCATCCCATTTTGGGGGATTTTTGATGTGTTTTGGGGTTTTTTGTGCCCAGGGGTAGAAGCTGTGCCCAGGGGTATCAGCTGTGCCCCCCTAGCCCCATCCTCCCTGGCTTGGGGCTGCCATGGTGAGCGGGAGCGGGGCCGGGGTTTCAGGGGGCGTTGGGGTGGGGTGAGAGGCAGCAGCTTCCTCTGGCTTCTGTTGGACTGCACACACGACCAGAGATCACAGAATCACCCACGAACTAGGCTGGTAAAGAGCTTTGAGATCACCCAGTCCAACACCCCCTCAGGGAGGTGACTCCACCATCTCCCTGGGCAGATCGTTCCAGTGCCCAATCACACTTTTTCAGTGCCCAATCACCTTTTTTATCAGGATAAACACCCCCAGATCCCTCAGTCATTCCTCACAGGGATTATGTTCCAAGACCTTCAACAGTCTTGGTGCTCTCCTCTGGATGTATTTGAGCATCTCAAAATCCTTCCTACCCCAAGGGGCCAGAACTGGACACAGCACTTGAGGTGCAGCCTCACCTGTTTCCTGCTGATTCGTGGGATTTGCCTGCTTCTTTTTGGTGTTTTTTATTTCTTTGTTTGTTTTGGGTTTTGGTTTTGGTTTGGTTTTTTGGTGGTTTTTTTTTTTTTTTGCATCAGCACTGTGACCAAGATTGCCAACTGTGTGTCTCTTGCTGTTTGGAGCCCAGACCCAGCGTGTTCCCCACCAGGACCAGGGAGCTCTGTCATTCCCTGTTGAGGGGATGCTCCCACCCTCTGCACATTCCAAGGTGAAGGCTCAACAAGCATTGGTGAGGAAATCCCAAAGAGCCTTTTCCCAACAAGCATTGGTGAGGAAATCCAAAAGAGCCTTTTCCCAACAAGCATTGGTGAGGAAATCCAAAAGAACCTTTTCCTATCAAGTGTCGGTGAGGAAATCCCAAAGAGCCTTTTCCCAACAAGCATTGGTGAGGAGATCCCAAAGAGCCTTTTCCCATCAAGTGTTGGTGAGGAAATCCCAAA
>QUSF01000033.1:2457684-2513659 GCA_003676055.1 Chloebia gouldiae | reverse complement strand
TTTTCCCATCAAGTGTCGGTGAGGAAATCCCAAAGAGCCTTTTCCCAAACTACGTTCAGGGCCCGGGCTGCCCCACCCTATCCCCACCGCTCCAGATGTTCTGTGCGTTCTAACTCCTCACCCCTGCCCTGCTGGGACACCCCATGGCTCCAGCTACAGCTGCAGGGTTTTGTTATAGGTAAAATAATCCAGCTGAATTAATTATTTTAAAAAATAAATTTTTATTCAGCGATCAAGATTTGGTCTAAACCAGCCACAATGAAAAGGACAGAGCCGAGCCCGGGATCGGCGCTGGGTGAGACACAGATCTGATCCCTACAGTTTAGGGTCTCCTATGTTCACACTGACTGTCCTGTCCAAGCAGCTCTTACACCATCTGTTCTGCCTGAGGCAGAGTTTTTCTTTCAAGCTTTTCTTCCTTTCAGAGTCCCACATATTGATGTAGTTTCTTTTCTCCACTTCGAGCTGAACAAAACCTTGTCCAGGGAGCGATGTGTGTCCATCATCAACTTACTGGAACTCAGCATTGAGATGTACCCTTCTGATGGCTCCAGCTGTCTCAATCTTAGATATTTATCTTGCCAACATAACATATTATATATATATTTCTTTTTATAGGTATGAATTATCCAAAAAACACATAACAGTTTGATACATCTCATCTGCCACTCCGGGACTTCGCTCATCCCTGCCATTCCAGCTTGTTTCTCCTCAGTTTCTCCTTGTGGTGGCATCCAGAGCAGGCACTGGGAGCAGCTGCCACAGGGGGTTTGTAAAGGAAAGCCCTTCTCCATCCCATCCTACCTGCTGCGACCGTAACTGCACCAAAGGGGAAATTAAAGAGTGGAGAGAGATTGTTTATTGGGTTTTCTGTTCTTGTTGGTTGCTGATTACTGTTGTTTGTTGCCTTGTTATACACACACACACACACACACACACACACACACACACACACACACACAAGTAAAGAACTGTTTTTCATTGTCTCACATCTTTGCCTGAAAACCCCTTAATTTAAAAGTTATAATAATCTGGGGGGTTGTCATATTTTCCATTCTAAGGGGGACCCTGCCTTCCCTAGCAGACAGCTGTGTTTCAAACCAAGACATATCTTTCTGTGCTCTTTCCACATATGTGACCTCCTGGTGATTAATGGGAGCCAGGTGCATTAACTCCCACAAAACACTAATTCCTAGATGGGTGGAACATCCTGGAATGGCCATCAGAAAGCCAAATCCCCCTCATAAGCTGATTTTATAGATATCTTTATTGATTTCCTCACAGGTGGTATCAGAAGGCATCTGAGAGTGCCCTGAAGCATCCAGGGGGTAGGTAAGCCCCCCCAAATTGTCATTTACTTTCAAGACACTTTTCCTCAGGCTTTCACTTCAGGCTTCCACCTCAGGCTTCAACTTGTCCAAGCCAGCAGGGAACACAAGGATTTCCTCTACATTTTATTCTCCTGTAACACTGGTGGGTTTATTCCTCAGTCATGCTGTTGGCATGTGATGGTGCAGAGCAAAAGCCACCAGTGGGCAAGAGCCATGTCCCAGTTTATCTTTTCCTTGTGAACCTGGCCAGTGGCAGCAGGTTTGAGGGAGCAGGTGAATTGAGTGCCTGTGGGGACACATGGTAGTGCATCTTCTGACTATTTCTGGAAGCCAATATAATGACAATATCAGGTTTATTCATTCAATTCTATCTTCCACACTGGGGTTTTTTGTTCATTATTTGTAGCTCATTGGCTCTTACAACTAGAAGAGTTCAAGCTCAGCCTGTGTTTCATCTGACAGCATGCTTTCTTTCAGGTGGGTATTCTTTTACATGAAGTATAGGTTTATCTTTTCTTTCTTTCAAACTTCATTGATATTATTTCCTACTTGAAATGCTGTTACACTCCTGGGCCTCCTTATTTTCATGCTGGAGTTGGCAAGGATGGATACTTATCATGACTTAGCACACACAAAAAATAAATTTACATGGGAACTGCTACTCGTCAGGAATGGGAACTACTGAACTGAGGCATTCTCATATACAGTTTCAAAAAAAAAAAGTGTGGGGGGAAATTCTCATCTGTTAGAGTATATAAAATAAAATATTATTTTAAAATATTCAAGTTTCATCCTTTTTGCTGTTGTTGCTGAGGTGGGCTGGAAGGAAAGCTGGACTTGTGTCAGTGGTGGGGTTGGATATAGGCAGAGTCAGGGTGTTGCCATCAAATCCTGATGTCTTAGAAACAGTGATTCCCCCAGACCAAACCTCCTGTGTATGTGAGGAAAAATAAGGAGAGAAATTAAGGGAGAAGGAGTAGCACTACTTTGTAATGTCCTTATTCAAATTCCTTAAATGGCTTTCCTAAAAATCAATAAATATTTGAGGGGAAACTTTTGGGCTTTTGTGGGTAAATCCTGTATCACTGAGAGGCTTTGGAGGTGTTCTGTTTACAAGGGTGGTTGTAAGGAGGAGAAACAAAAGTGGTATTAAGTCTACCAAATTACTGCATAACTGACATAACCTGAAATATTGTGAGCAAATAAAGGTAATGTGTCCATCTCCAAAAGAGGAAAATCTAGAACTTAAAACTGAGAAAGAAGGGAGAGAAACCACAGAGCGGTTTGAGTTGAAGGGACTTTAAAGTTCTTTTAACCCCCTGCCATGGTTAGGGACAAGTTTTGACTATGTTTATCCTAAACAATAAGCCATTTTGAGTAAAAAAAAAAAAACATTCAATCATTCTTCAGAGAGAATGATTTCTGTTACACACAGAAATGGTATAAAAGTATGAAAATGCACATTAATATAACAGACACACACATACAGTGAGCAAGTATCTACTCCAAAAAATGTTATTTTGCTATTTCAATGGGCTTTTTTCTGCAGTAACCTGTATGTTGGTGAAAACTGGAACATAAATCTAGGGGAAACGTGTGACAGAAAGAAAAAAAATGCAATGCATTTATCCTGTTTATTTGAAACCTGCAAATGGTAGTGGATGATCCTCCCTGAGATGCTCTTGGTAAAGTGAAGGAAGTAACAAAATTATTTTGCATAAATGAATTGCAGTTTTGGATTCAGGACCCTTCTCCCTCTCTCAGGTATGTGCAGGATACAGTGAGCCACTCCTCACTTAAACCTTTGAGGTTTAAGGCTGAGGGCATTTGAGGCAGACACTTCCAGTCAAAACTTACTGTGCTTTACATAAAATCCCTGGCTGGATTCCCGGACATCACATTAAATTTTTATCAAAGGTGATCTGTCACTGTGGTACCTGTGTGGTTTTAAGGCTGTAAAAGTGCCTCCTGTTGTGTTTAATCTCCCCAGGCCTCTGAAGAAAAGTGTTAGCAGCTTTGTTTATTGATGAAGGATCTGCAGTGTCCCCTGAGCTGAGTTCCCATAAAACATTCAGCCCACAAATGAATCTGATTATTGCAACAGCAGCACTGCAATGCCCAATAACAGGCATAACTCCAGGCTGGGCTCCAGATCCTCTCCTCAGGATGGAAGGAGATCTCCTGGGGTGATTCACTGCCCCAGGAGGAATGCGGGACCTTGATGTGCCCCCAAACTGTGACCCAGATGGGGAATGCTGATATCCTGCTAATGGCAGTGAAGGGGCTGAGTGTTTATCAGAGAAAGTAAACCTTGATTTTGCCCAGTAAATACCCAGTTTTAAGCCTACCCCAGTGTGCAGCCAGGCTGCTGATGTGTGCTAGTGGCTTGCAGAACTGAGGGTGTTCTTGCTGAAGGACAGAGCCCTCTTCTGTTAGCTGACACCAAGGCAAGAAATTGAGTCTTTGTGCCTCAGCAATTAGATGGAAACATATTCACAAGCACCCAGAAGTCATCCATCACTGGGATAAGATGCACATCTACCCCGATACATGCCATTAATTCTATTATTTATCCATTAGCTGCTCCCAGAATCTAACCCTTTACCCCAAAATTCAGTGCCGATATTTTTGGTGGTCCTGTTTGTTTTGTGAGAATCTTGAACTGTGCTTATCCCTTGTATGGATTTGAATTGTTAATGTGAACATTTGAGTTCATTATAACTCTGAAATGTTTCCTTTATCACCAGTAGCTGGAAAACCTGTGCACAGTGTTCAAAAAAACACTAAGTGCTATTTCTAGGATTGTATTTTTTTCACTGCTGTGCACAACAATATGCTCCTGCCTTCGCTAATGAAGCTTTTCTTTAATGAACACAATTAGAGCTAAGCAAACAATGCAGAAATATTTTCCCATGAATATTCATCAAGAGTCTTAAATGAATTCCCTTCAGTTGTGTTGGCACCCATTCATTGTCCTCTTTTAGTGAAATTTTCCAAGATTCAATCTTTGATGCTTGAGTAATGAGGGAGGAAATTGAGTTTCAGCTCATGGGTCACCTTTCTATTGTCCAAGTCATTATTTCCTATGGGGACTTGCATTTCTGCAGGAATATCTGGGTGGGGAATTAGTGCTGGACAAGAATTGCAGATCTGGCCCCTGACACAGTAAGTCTAGAGGTAATACAGAGAGAAAAGCAGGGATTTCTGGAGGAGAAAATGGAGTGCAGAGGTAGGTTCAACTGGTTACTCCACAAGTAGAGCAGCAGCTGCTGGGGACAGGGCTTTTGTGAATGTTGCCGTCCTTCCTTCCTTCCTTCCTTCCTTCCTTCCTTCCTTCCTTCCTTCCTTCCTTCCTTCCTTCCTTCCTTCCTTCCTTCCTTCCTTCCTCCCTTCCTCCCTCCCTTCCCCATTCCAAAACCTTCAGCTGCTGTCACAGCTGAACAGAGCCCTGTTCAATGCAGATATGCACATTGCACCTTGAGGAGTAGTACTTCAGATTTCCGCATTTATGTTACAAAACAAAATTTTAAACTTCTGAGAAATGCCACTGAATAATCCCAGATAGCAGAGAAAGCTCAGGGGTTAATGATCTGGTTTTAGATGTTTTCCTGAAGAGAAAAACAGCAGCAATTAAATCAATTACAGACTCTTTATTAAATTCTAATTATATGTAGCAGCGTGGAAGAGAGCAGAGCCTCAGCTGAAGGTTGCAGGGGGCTGTGAAACCTTTCATGTCCATGTACAGAGCGTTGGTGCAAGATCTCCTGGGGAGCATCTGCAGTGTCAGATCCTGTCAGAGCTGGACCCCTGGTGGGAGTGAGGATGGGCCTGACCAGGGAAGGGGAGCTGCTGGTGGTGCTGTCATTCTAAAGGGATCCCCCCAAAAAAGAGGTAATGAACAACTCCTATCATTCTGGATAATTTTTTCTCTTCTTGTTCTCCTCTTCAAAGCACAAATCACATCTTCATTGTTAACTTCACATGAAATTTCAATGAATGGGTTTTCTTTTAAATTCCACTCCCCCCTCCTCCAAATTTCCCCAAGATTTTGCTGTTCCTAAAGTCTCTCCTAGGCTGCTCAGGCTTCCTGACCAAGAAGTCTAAACACACTTCATGTCTGTAGTGTAATAGTTCAGTGGTTAAATCAGAAATCAGAAAATGAGTGAATATAATAATCAAGATTAAGAGAAGAGGCTTCCTGGCCAGTTTCACCAGCATGTTTCATGAAGACAATTTTAATAAGCAAAGCTATCAAATTTCCAAGGCAAGTGGTTACTGATTGATGCCCAAATCAGCTCCATTTTTGGAGTTAGAGGGTTTGGGCAAATTATTGAAACATAAATGTGAAGACTTGGCCACAAATACAGAGAACTGTTGTCTTGAGAGCTTTAGGAATTAAAGCTTAAAGCCTATCAGCTGATGTATAAGCCAGGTATGTAAAAGCAGATTATTATGCATTTCATATAGAAATCTCCTGCAAGGTCATTTCAAGTTATAAACCATTTGGGTTTTTCAGTTTTAAATAGTTTCTTCCAGTCCTTGAATTCAGAGACATTCAATAAATGTCTCTGAAAAAATCAGAAAAAGATCTTTTATTTTGCATGTTTTGGTAGCTAAAGATAAATAGAAGAGCTTCTACGGAGCAAAGCTTGAGATAGTTTTAGATTTCAAGGTAAACAGATACAGAAATCCTCTTACTGCAGAGAAATTTTAAAAATGAAAAAATCCAAATGTATTCAAACAACATTGCTTAATATCCTACTGTTTGGCTGTGGTTAAACCAGTTAAAACTTCCTTTTTGTTTTGTTCATTATCTAGCTTAGTAGAAGCTTGTAAATGAACAGGACTGTGGTAATCACATTTAAATGTTACTTGCATTGCAGGCTTGGCACAAGGTGGTTTAATGTTAAAAGCTGCTGCACTGTGCTCCCTCCTCAGTGAGGTGATGGCAGGGCCACACCTGAACTCTCTTGGTGGTGTAATGGTTATCAGAACATACTTTCCATGTGGTTGGTGAAGGGGGCAGGAGCATCCAGGCAAGCACAGCCGAGCATCCAGCTTGCTCATAGAAATCAAAATTTCTGCTGGGGACACCAGAAAGGAGGTGCAGCCACAGCTGGAGAGGGAATGTTGGGAGTGGCAAGAGGGGTGTCGTGGAAGGGAGAGAGGCTCTGCCTACACCTGCCTGAGGGTGATGGAGCACTTCAGGAGGTGTTTCTGTTCCTTCCTAATCGAGAGAAGCATTAGGAATGCAAACATTAAAAAGCCTCAAGCTGCAGTGGCTGTGAGGTTAAAGTGCTGCCAGGCAAGGCCAGCTGGCAGAGCTGCCAAGGTGTCTCTGCTTTCCCTGCTGTCCTGACCCCCCCTTACACTGCCAAAGAACAGAGAAACTCAAATCTCTCCTGGGTCCTCCTTGCCTTGCTGTCTCAGAACTGGTTGCTAAAATCCTCACAGTTTTGCCTGGTTCATTTTGGATCTGGTTTTTGCAGCCATGAGGAGACTCATTACCTCAAGGACTGAGGTGGATCTTGGTTGGTCTTGATGAGAGGGTTGGTGTCTACTTTTGTGCAAAACTAAGGCACAAGGATCCCCTCTGACAAAACTTGGGGCATCAGAAAGTCTTTGAAGTTAGTAAGAATGTATTTGAATGATTTTCAACTTTCTCAGTGTTAATTCTGACCATGTTTCCCACTGGCTTCTTCAGTATAAATAATATAAGCTTTCCAAGAGCCTGCTCTAAATGGTTTTCCAAGGTCCAGGTTGAATACTTAGATTCACTTGGTGTAAAATACTTAATTTTTACATCACATATATCTTCTTTATTTTCTCCCCTCTGGTTCCCAGTTTGTAATTTCTGTCCTAGTCAGCCTTTCCACTTTGTGTCAGCCCATTGTCAGAGGAGCAGTATTGAAACCTCCAGCTGAGGCAGCTCAGTAATAAACAGTGGGGAGAACAGACGTGGTTGAGAAAATGCACTTGAGCAGAAAGGATTTTCCTTGAGATTTGCTTTTAAATAAAAGCTCCAGCTAGATCAGCAGCTGCTCTGAATTATGTTCTGGGAAAAATGACTTTTGAGAGAGTCCTTGTTGCCACAATGAGAAACCTTTTAAGAAACAGACACAAGCAGATTGTTTTTCCTAGGGGGAAGTTGTAATTGGTAAACTCTAAGGGTTTGTGTTTTGTTCATGGCAAAAGCAAAAGGACAGGGTGGTGGGTGCCCTACTAACACTGCACCAACAAAGAATTTCACTTGGAGCATGACCACTATAATTCAGAAGCTACAATTACTTTTTCCTGTGTTTTGCTATTTCAGCATCTGAAGCTGATGATGATGGGCACTTCTGAAAAGCTCCTCTTACCCCTCTCCAGCAGAGTAGTTTCAGACTATTGCTTTTATGAACTGGCATTTCCCTTTGTCACTGGTGCATTGTGTTGGCTGGGTTGTTCTAAAAGGAAAAATAATCAGCCAGCCTGGCACAATGATGGCTGCAAAGGCTTGTTCTACAAATCATAAGCAATCAGTTTCCTGTCTGACATGTAGTATCAAAACATGCAAGGCATTAGTAACTACTACTTTTTATCTAAGTGTTCAGCAAAAGATGTGAGCTGTGTTTGCTGTGTAAATTTAGTATAAAAATATCATGGTAGTTTGTGTAGCTACGAGTCATTACTTGTGTATTCCTCCTTCTAATCAATGAGCATTCCTTTGTAAAGTGTTTGTAAAGCACTGGGTGTATTGTTGGAGCAATGTGAATGATAAATAATACTCACATACAGAAGGATAATAATACACTATTCAAACCACCAACTAAATCTCTGAGGTTAGATTATTTCTCTCCCTTTATGCACAAGGATTTGTAACTCCAGGCTGTATTCCTTCCCTTTCTCCAGCAGGTAGAAATACACCAACCTGACTGATGTAAACACTTGTTTCAGGTGTTTCTTGACAGCCTATGGGGTTTGTGCAGCTCCATTCAAATTTAGGATTTGGGGGGTTGAGCTGAATTACTCAATTTGCACTTTCATGCAAATCAAATCAACTTCATGTGATCTGCAACCAGCCATGAAGTTTTTAAGAGCTTCCCTCAGTTGATAAGAAGAATTGCAATTCCCTTTACATAACAAATGTCTTCTGTGTCTCGGTGTCCCTTTTCTCTTCCCCTCCCACTGGGATTTCTGGTGGGAAACCAGCATTTCTGGAAGCTGCAGTCTGGGGGAAGAGCTGGTGGTAATTTACTCTCTGCTCCTAAGAGTGCTCTGAAATTAGTGACTTTTGTATTCATCATCACCCAAATTTGGATGCTGCTTAGTTGTGTTGTGTGGAAGTCCATAACTCTTTCAATTGACAATGATTTTAGTGCTGTGAATTTCCTTTAGAATGAGACTCATGACTTTTTTTCTCACTTGATGCCTCTTTCCCTGCTCCTGTTAAGGGCTAAGAAAGCAATTAAACAAGCAGACCTGTAAAATGATGGCTGGTTCACAGCATAAATTGCCATTTTTTACCTCATCACAAAAAGTAGTGGTTTCCATAGCAGTGTTTTGCAGAGCGAATACTGATCTCTTCTTTAATTTTAATTGAATTTTTAAACTAATTATGCTTGTTTGTTTCTCTGCACTCTGTTTTGTAATATTTTAGCAAAATAATTAATTGGTCAACCGCAGCTGTTGCCCTTTGTACTGTATTGATCTCCTAATAATTTCTTACAGGAGCTTGGGATGTGTTCCAACTCACACCTATCAAGCATGCACCTTTTTTTTTCTTTCTTTTTATTTTTTCTCAAATTGATTCTTTTCACAATAAGGCTGTAGTTCATAGCATAATATCAAAACTAACTTGCAGGAACAGTAAATTTCAAGTGAGTGTTTAAAATGAAAATTAGAGTGTTTGTGGTTTTCTTTTTTGATTTATACTCAAGAATCTGCGCTGATTACTGAGCTGTTGATAGTCTGGAATTAACAGTTTATCCTCACATGCCCAAGTATTTAGAGACTTTTAAATATGTTCATGTGATTTTTTTTTTCCTACAAAGTTACAAATTTTAAATTTTCCCAAGTCTGACCTGTTAGGACTTGGAAGCATGTGGTCAGGGGTGGCAGGTAACTTCAGTCTAGTCTAAAGTGTGTCCCTTTTCACATCTGGATAAAGACCAGAACCAAAGCCAGATGTTTGCTGATGAACACTTCCAGGAAGAAGCTGTACTGGGAGGTCTGTGACCTGCTCCTGGGTGATGTGCAAGACACAACTGCAGCTGCAGATGCATCTCCTTTTTTCACTTCCCTTATTTGCCTTCCGAAGGGTTCATTAGCATGGATTTTTCCAAACCCCATTAGCACACTTCCCTTCCCCCCCATGATGTACTGCTCTTTAGTCAGCATTGTAACTCTGCAAACATTTATCAGGCCTGGCAGAGGTGCAATGAAGGCACCCTAATTAGCCATTAGTGTTCACACATTTTATTTTTCCTAGTTTCACCTCAGGTGTCAGAAACCAGCGGCAAGGTTCTTCAGGCTGTAGTTGAGAGCATTCACCATGGGTCAGAGTCTGCTGTGATGCTCCCAGAATGAAGCAACTCTCTCTAATTAGCACAGGCAGATTTACTGGAAAGATAATTTCATAAAATTCATATGGAGTCACACTGGAAGATGTCATAGACAATTCAAGCAGTCTGCCAACAAACAGCATTTTTATTCCAGCTAATTATTTTTAATGATACTATTAGTATTTGGAACACACTGTACACAGCACCCTCCAGATAAAGATCTCAGCAAGTTTTACATGGCAGTAATGTGATGCCTCACAGAACACTTATGATAAGAGTGAGTTTCTTTTTAGGCATTTTTAAACTCACAGGCTCATTCTCTACTCCCAAATCCAAAGGTGTCAGAGCCACAAGCTGGAGCTTCAACCTTGCCCTGGCTCCATGCCCTGGTCTCCAATGGCTGTTTTATTTCATCATTTGGTTTTTTTCTCTCAAGGTGCTTTTTGTCATTGTCTCCCAAGGACTCTGATGCCCCAATTCAGGTCTGTACCTTTCAGATGTGCAAGAAATTGCTGCTGGAGATCCTTCTGCTCTGGCAGCAACCACCTTGACTTTGTGAGTGCCTGGTGTTTTATCAAATCATGACAGCAAGGTGAAAACAAGGGATTAGAGCTCACTAGTGGTTAGTCAGAAAGATAAAGCACAGTGGAACAACCAATGCAAACGGTGGTGGTTGCTCTGTATGTGTGACTCTGAGGGACTGGCTGCACCGTGACTCGGGATGAGACAGCAGAAAGTCTCAGAAATGCTTTTGTTTATGATTCTTGCTGCTTTAGTGTGTATTGCCAAGTGAGTAGGTGGTGAGGCACAGTACCCAGCATTGATTCCTTTTTTAGAGGGTGCTAAGCCACCTAAGAACATAATTTCTATTCCACAGCATTTTTGTTGGCAATGATTGATTTTTTCACTATGTTTTAGAAAGTCATCTCCTAGATGCATGACCTGCTGTACAGATGTGTTATCCCTCAGATACCTGACCTGGGCTGCTCCTCTCTCCTGGCTGGTGTTGTCTGTTGTGCACTAATGCCAGGTGCCAGGTCAGATAATGAGGACAGATCAGTCACAGCAGCTCTGAAGAGGCATTTCATCACTTCATGGTGCTGCTGGTCGATCAGTACTGCTGGAGCCTGCTGCCCCTCAGACATCTGTAAGCATTTCCTGTGTTGGCTAATTTGATTTCTTCCAAACCTAACTAGAGTTTTTACATTTGCCTTTACTGTTTGCTCAGTGTCAGTTGAGAGAAAACACATTAACGAATAAAATGCTCCATAACTATCTCTGGTTTCTTCCTATTTTTTAACACTTTACTGCTCAATCCTTGAGTACAGAGTTGCTGTGCCTTTTGTAGCTGTTAAAGGTGGATTTTATGCTGAATTTAAGCCAAACTTTTTAAAAGTCAGCAGTGTTGTGGCTCTCTGAATGTCCATGTGCCTTCTGGGGGTATTGTTTTGAAAGTTTCAGAATGCTGAATTTGTCTCAGCCAGGATGGTATTATCTGGTATAATTGGTGGTATTATTGCCTGCTGTGAAAATAGTTCATGGCATATCAAGATCCTTCCTAGCTGAGCTGTGTAATCTGTGCCCACCCTCTCTCAGGTTTGTAATGTAGGCTCAAATTTCCAGGCAGCTTTCCTTAAAAACATTTGTAAGTCTCTTCCTTTTTGTCTTGCAAAGCTTTTCATTACTGGGGAGCTCCCCTGGACTAAGGTGGCATTAAAGTCATGATGGATTTTAAGAAAGTCATCCATCCATGATCTTAAAGAGCTTCTGGTAGCATTGTACAGGCTCCTGCACATAACACCTTGGGACACTTTTTGCTTTATGTGACCTGTGTGTGAGATATGTCTTTATTCACACTTTAAGCACACATCTACCTGGCACTACCAAAGACCTAAAGGGTCTCCAATTTGGTGTTTGGGCAGCAGAAACACAGAAAGGAAAACATACTTTAGAAGAAGTGAAGATGAATGGGTTGTGCCAACAGAAAATTGGTAGTTGTATTCCAGTATTTTACAAAGACTAAATGCATAGGAATATTTTTTAAATTATTTGCAGTTTTCAGTTGATATAACATTATTGAAAGGTTGATGATGAGATGGGAAAGAAAATGTATAAAAGTCTGTGAAGCACATGTCAAACATTGTATCTTGGATGTGCAGCCCAAATAAGGATCACTGTGTTCTTGGGTATAGAGCTATACCACATTTGCCTTTATGTGGCACAGCCACATTGAAGTCTAAAGAAAATACTTCAAAATTAGTGTTTTGATATCAGGAAGCTTCAGCCCAGGTCTTCTACAGAAAATGCCACACCAAGTACTGCAGAACGGTGTGAGCAGAAATTCCTGTGCCTCACCAAGGCATCAGCACATGGGCTGGAATTCAGGGAGGTGAAGTGCCCCGAGCTAATTTATGTTTGGTAAAGTTAGATTTTAGCTTAGTCTTTCAAGGCAGTTTGCCCAACATTAGTTGGGTTTTAATTGCTCCAGGTTTTTAAAGCAAGCAAATCTTCACAGAAGCATCTGTGACAAAAATGGACTGAAAATGTTGACACTGGTGAAATTAAACAGCCTGTCTTTTTAAGCGTTTCTGTCCTTGAAGGTGCAAATTTGCACTGTTCTACCAGGCCCAGTTCTCATTATTTCATATGGAATCACTTTTGAAAGTGAAGGGTTGTTCGACCCCATGGTTATCATTATTCCTGTTTTGTCTGCAATTACCAACAGAGATCTGTCTGGAAAATCATGTACCTACTTTAATTTTCTTTGACAGCTGAACCATCCCATGTTTCTAAAGGGGCAAGGCCTAGTAAACACATTTTTCATGTCTCTCTTCTATTTTATTTTTAATGTCACTTGAACACTCACCTACAGACACCTCAGTAGGTAATCAGGATATCCTTAATTAAAAAATCTACTAAACTGGGACATCTTCCAAGGAAATGAATTAGTCCTAGTGGTATTTAATTATGATGCTTAGGGAAGCTTTGGTTTCTCTTATCTGCAATTCTATTGACTGTGTTTTTAGAAACTCTGCCCCTACTGAAAATTCTCCCGATCTGGGACAAACCCTGCTCATCAGAGTGAGTGGATGCTGCTCTTAGGCATCTTCAGTCAAACTCCATATTTTCCAGAACAGCTCTTTCAGTTATATGCAAAGCAGAATCCTAAGCTGGATCTGGCCAAGGTAAAAATCAGCCCTGGACAGAGAATTTGGAGCAGGGAGATGCTTCACATCATTTCTCAGAGTGGCTGAGGGCTCCTGTACCTCTGGAGTTTAATTGTGTCACAGTACAAACTGCATGGGCTAAATTTTTGTCTCTTACTTTTGTTCCTCACCAATTAAAGCTGTGTGAAGCTTGAGAATAACTTGGTATTAAGTGTTGCATGCTTGATCTGAGCTTTAAATTGGATCAGAAGATCTGTACCTCTGTGATACATCAACTCATATTCAGATCCACGCCTCAGAGTTTTCCAGGATTGTTGTTACACATGTGACAGTGAAAAACGAGAAACTGGGCATCAGTGCTGCTGGCAGAATTAATTTGTGGTGCCCAGTGTGAACTGTTGTGTGTGATGACCCTGTATTTATGTTAAAAGTGTTATTGCAATAGAATAGTCTTTTAATTAGCTGTGTCTGCTTTCAAATGAAAGCATCAAACTTGCAAATCAAGCAGTTTGTTGTTAATTGCTGTATTTTAACATCTCTGATATTAAAATATATTGCCTCTCTCTACACAATTCAAAATATTAAAAATGCTGAACTAAAATGTCTGGAATATCTGCCTGCATTAGGAATTTTTAGATAGGTGCTAAAATTAAAAAAAAAACAAAACAAAACAAAACAAAACAAAACAAAAAAAAAAAAACAAGCTTCCCTCAAATTAACACACAAGAACTTTACTGTTGGAGATGTTATGTCTTAACTAAGAGGTACATACTTAAAACTCATTTTCTTTGAATAGTCTTCTGACATCCCTGCTTTCCTAATTTTCTAGTCAGCCTCCAGCAAAAAGCTTTTTAATGTATGCAGTAGCTTGCAATATTTAATTAATTTGCAGTCTCTTGCTTTTTAAGGAAAAACTATGTGGTCAATTTTGACTAAAAACTCTTCATTTAAAAAGTTAGCATTTGTGAAATCAAACACCAGCAGCTCAGTAATTCCAGTGTCATTATTTGCACTGGGAGCCTTCTTCCTCTCCCAAGTGAGAGAGAGAGTTTTCCTATACAAAAATCAAACACTGTAACCTACAGCAAGTGCATAAGAATTAGGAAGTGGAAAAGATCTCAGATTAGTTACAGACAAAAGTGAAGCCTATTGGGCTGTTTAATTTCTTGGTGAAGGGTAATTCAGAAAAGCTGAGCATCATAGCAAATATTCAATTAAGTTCAAGAGTTGTTTTTGTTTTTTTTAACAGTTACTTTTGGTGCATGGCTGCTCTAATTAGTGACATACCTGTAATTTTAAAGCCTGGCATGAATAATGTAAAGGCCTTTATTTCAGCCTTCCAGGTGTGATACCTGGCTTTTAGTCTTAAAGACTGCAGGAGGTCAGGTTTTGTTAGTGCTTCATCTGCAAAACAGTGCTGCTCATTTTGAAGAGCAGGTGTCCAGCTACACTAAGTGTTAAATATTAATTTGGGACTTGCACACAGACTTGATACCCTTGAACTCCTGAGCCACTCTCAGAAGCTGACAAGAGGAGCTGCTGCTTCCCCAGGTATGACCCAAGTGCTGCCCACCCATAAACCCTCCTTCCACCCCACCCTTACCCACACGTGCTTCTCTGAAAATGTGTGCTCATGCCCACGTGGCTTTTGCAGGTAATTGGCAGGAGCAGCCCAAACCAGAATAAACACAATTTAAACTGGCATTTGGGTAGCCAAAAAGCAGGTTGAACTGGAATAAATTAGGTTTCTGACTGACTTAAAACTTTCACAGCTGCTGAGCATAAAGGAAGCTGGAAGTCAGACTTGGTGCTCCATTTCCAAGCAGCTGCCTCCTACAAGACGTTGATTTTTTCAGAAAAATTGTCCCAGTGATAGACAGGGCTGTCCTAGCATCATGAGGTTTGAAAAGTAGCTTGAAGTACATTCAGCAGCAGGCAAATACTGAAGCCAGGCAGTCAGCCAGATTGGTTCATCCTTCATTAAGCAGAAAACCATATTTCCCATAATATTTGTGTGAAAACATTAACCAAGCTCAGTGTTCTGTGCTTCAAATTACCTTGAAAATCAATCTACCTTTTAATCTTTTCATTCCTGGTTTTCAAAAATTGCATTTAATGCTGGTTTTGGTGACAAGGAATTGCAGCAATATCTCTGGACATGGCCATGTCTGAAATTTTGTTTGAGATCAAATCTTGTAGGAATGCAGGAGGGAAGGGGCTGGGGGTGACACAGCTGAGCTCAAACCTTAGCCCCAGGCTCCCTGTGAGCTGGGACAGCTTCTGCTCCTGTGGTAAAGATTTCTGGCAACCAAAGAGCACAAATGCAGAATGAATTTGCCTAATTGGATCCTTGCTTAAGCACAAGTGGTATAGAATAGATATTTACAAATCAGGCTTCTTTTCAGATATCGACACAATTTTATGTTTGGAAGATGGAGCTGTACTACTTTCATTTTATACTCCAAAATGAGAATGAGCAAAATGAAATGAGGTTCAGTACTGACTGTGTGCAAACCTTTCCACTGTAGTCTGCCCTGAACAAAACAAGTACACGTCACCCTATTTGTTTGGCCTTCATGGATGAGATCTCAAGTAGGTTTTTGATATGTTGGAGCTTGTGGTACTGAGTAAAGCAGATGTGCCCTAACTCAAAGTAGGGCTATGAAGGGGTTTTGATCATGGAAGATTTTTTCACTGCTGGTTTGGACTGTGCTAGCTGGAGAGATAACAAACTTAAAATCTTCAGGTTTAGCCCTGGACCTGCTATGCACATGCTTATTTCACTGGAAGTGTTTCAGAAAATAAAAATATGGTTTTGCAATACTTCAGTATGGAAATACGGGGTTAAAGGGAGGAAGAGGGGAAAAGTGAGATTCAAACTATTGATTCTTGGAGAAGTTATTTGAGTTTCACTCCATGTATGAAATAGGACATTTAACTTAATAATGGATCTGGATGTGCTGCTTTGTTCACAGCTTTAATTGGGCATTTGTGGGGTGGGCTTTTGACAGAGATAGCAGAGATAGTCAAAATGTGGAGGAAGGTAGAAAAAAAAAAACCAAACCAAGTCAAACACACACACAAAACAAATCAGCAATTAAATCTGACATACTGATCTTAACTATTTGCTTGCACTGGAGCTGCTTTGGTGACCCTGGCAACTTGTGACTCTGCTTTCTCTGCATGCTCAAGCAATCAGGTTGTATTTGCATGAGTGCCTGCCAGCAGCACTTTTGCAGCTGTATTACAGACAGGCTGTGGTAAAACACAGGACAGGGACATTTTCTGAGACAGTAACTTCATCTCCTCTCTCCTCTGTTCGTGCCCAGGTTCTTTCCCCTTTCTTCTTGGCCTCATCCCATCCCTTCAAATTTTAGTGACCCTGTATCACACAATTTTTGCTCAGGAAATAAATTCTTTTGAAGGCATAAGAGAGTCTTGCTGCTGTGGCTTGCCCTTTTGCCTGTTACAGTGTGTGAATAACTTCCCTGGAAGAGGAGCTGCTCATCAGCTGCAGTGGCAGACTGGGGTCCCAGGGTTTAATCCAGTGACTCAGTGCATTGTGATTTAAAAGGCTTTTCTCTAGAGGGGAAAAATGTTTCAAAAGTTTAATACTTTGTAGAGATAAACTGTTTCTTTTAAAGTCATTGTTGTCTTGTTCTGATACATCATCTCAGAAGAAATAATTCAAAGGGCTTTTATGTCCCTCTCTGTGCTGCCTGCAAGTGAAATATTTAAAGCAGGCTGCGTGCTATAATCCTGAATTCAGAGTGGGGACTTCAGTGAGGTTAGAGCTCACATTTCACTTTTCTTCCCATACTTTTGTCTTGTGTTTGCTCTTTCTTTTTTTTTTTTCCTTTTCTTTCCTTGGATTATCCTAAGGTTATAGGAGGTCAGAGCAAACACCAAGTACCATTTTGAGAGAAACAGAGTTATTCAGTAAGGGATGATGTATAGTAGCAGAAGCAGTTCTGTGAGGAACTTGTGGCTTCATGAAGTGCTGCTCCCTGGTCCTCCCTTCCTACCTACAGCAGGAGCAGCAGTGGGGATGTTAGAAAGGGCCCAGCATCAGCACTTCCTGGGATCTTGTGTTAAATCCAAATTCCATGTTTGTCTCTCTTCTTTTATACTAATATTTTCTTTGATCATTGCTTCCTGAAGCCTTGTAGCCACTGGGCTCCATGACAGCTATTAGCAGGAAAGGATCAAAGAAGTGGAACTGGGAGGATCCCCCCACCCCTTTATTTTGCATAGTTGAAAATAATAGTTAGAAATTTAGAAAACAGCCTTTCTAACAGAAGGGAACAGTGGAGGGTAGTTTTGCCACACTCCTATATAGCTCAATATTTTTACACATTCTTAAGTCTCTTCCTGTTTTAATAAATCTTCCTCAGGTAAGTGAAATAAATTAAGTCCTTGAACACTCTCCATGTAATACACCTTCATAAAGACAAGGAATTTTTAATAAGGAATAGAGGTGTCTTTTTAAAGATTTGGAACATCTTCACATAGGAAACTGAGACAATCCTGATGAATCAGGTTAATGTTTCTGTTGCATGTTTGAAAGCAGTGCATGTATATTTAATATGTTCTAATATTTTGACCTTTTGCATCTCTGGCTTAACTTTTGCATATCTGGCTTGTCTGGATTATGTGATAAAACTCTTGTTTGGTGCCTGGTTCTACCAGGCCAGCACAGCAGACACTGCTGTGTGTTGAGATCAGGTTAATAATGCAAACTGCTTTCTGTGGATCACTGCTAAAAGTAACTGGGGATGTTTAGAGGATGGGCCTGCCCTCATCTCTGAAGGATTATTTTCTCTGAAATTGTGAATTTATTGCATTTGAGTCTTGTTCCCAAACCAGCCTCTGTTGTTGGGTCCAGCAACACACTGGGGGCAAAGACATGGCCAGCGTGTGATTTGCTTTGGTGCCTGCTTGGTTTGGAGGGGGAACCTCCCTGAGAGAGCAGGGAGGATGAGAATGCACTAAAAGGCAATAGATTTAGTGGTGATTCCTGATAGAAAATGTGCAGGTCCAGGTGCTGCCCTGCTGGAGCCACACTGAACATTAGGCAAGGCTCAGAGCACAGGTGGGTGCCCTGTGTGACACATGTGAAGCCTCCTTTCCCTGGGGCTTCAGTGCACAGCACACAGTAATGACAAAATCCACACGAATTGGAGGAAATTGTGTCCTCTCTCCTCCTCCTGGCAATTCAGGCCCTGAAATGGCTCTTGCTTTTCTGCTGCAGATATGAAATGTGACAAGGAAAGAGTGTTTTCCATTCAGATACACAGGATCCATCACACTTCCCGAGGCAGTGCCCTGTTCCCTGGCACAGCAGTGCTAATGAGAGCAGCAGATGATAAATAAACATTCAGGTGCACTCGCTGAAATGCAGAGTGTGGGTCAGAACAGCCTCTGTTGTCACTTCCATCAGATCAAATTGTGAGCCTGACATCTTGTGTGCCTTCCTCTGGTGCTGATCCTGAGGGTTTAGGGTGAGGCTTCTGGGAGCTCCTCAAGCAGCTGTTTGGTGGCTCTGGCTGGGAATCACTCTGCTCACCAGCAATATCACACTCTGCTCACTTTGTTAAATACACAGTGAGGGATTTGCAGGCTCAGGCTGGAAGAGATTGGGAGCACAGAGCTTTATCATGCAAAAAGAAGATTGTGTCCCCAGAGATAACAAACCTTGCCAGAGTTCTGTGGCTCAAAAGGATGCTGGGTGCACATTTCCCTGCTGTCAGCCAGCATGGAGAGTGAAGTGAAGCATTCTTGCAGCCTTTCTTAAGCTCTTCAAAGGGGAAAAACACAATATAAGCAGAAAAAGTACATATTTCTTCTGGGTGAGGTTATGTGGAGATGATTTCTTGCTGGGAAGACTGAATTGTTCAGTTCTCTAGGGACAGACACCTTCTACTTTGTTGATTATGGACCTGCTCTGCCCATGTACCAAACTGACCCAAGTAGTGGGAGAACATAGAAAACAAATTCTGCTTGAACCTGGACATGTATTTGGTTGTATCTAGCAGCGCCCCTTTGCTCAAACAAATAATTTAAACCAGCACCTACCCTGGCCCTTTGATTTGGGAACCTCCTGAGCAAGTGGTGCTGGTCAGAAAGAATGAATTGTGCAAATCCAGCTCCTCATGTAGCACCTACAAGCACTGAGGTGATTTCACAGCACCAGGAGGCCAGGCAGGTTGTTGAATTGAACTGGATCTTGTCCTTTTGCTGTTCTCACTCAGATAATCAATCCCCAAGTGAGTCTGTGCATCTGCCAATATATGTGCTGCCAAAACACCCATACAGCTGTGTTAAGAGGAAAGCTCCCTTTCATTGCAAGTTACAATTTTTCTTGGTTACCAGCAGGTTTTTGCTGCAACTTGAAAATAAGACTCGAATTGCCAATGTGGGCCCTGCTGCTCCATCTTGTTCTCTTTCCAGATGTTTCCTTGAATATCAGCTGAATATTACACTGTTTAACAAGGCTGGCAATGTAAATATATCCTTTATTCCCATGTAAACAGCTGTGAAACAAAAAGTATGAGACAGTAAGAATTAATAGGAAGGCAGTACCATGTGTTAATTTCACTTTACATTTAGCTGTTCTATTGAAAAAGCAATAAGCTCTTTATTTTTTGTGACAAGGCCTGTGACTTGGAGCACAATTGGTGCAAAATAGACTGCCTGGACAAGCTTGATTTAATAGGCTCTAACTCCAGGAGGTAAGAATGTTGCAATCTGCAGAATCTACTTTTTAAGAGTTTTTGGAGAAGACTGAAGCTGAAAAATTTCCATAAGTGATTGGTGAATCAGAGAGTAATACCAAGTTTTCTTTGTCTAAGAATTTAAAAAACACAAAAATAAAAACCCCTTTCTTCATCCTTTTGCTTTGCCTCTGGTTTGTGCAGTTGTGACTTTACAGCTGCCCTGGCTACTCTGAGATCTTTTGAGCCTGAGTTCACTCTGAACTTCAACCTTGAATTGAATCTGTGTCACTTCTCACAGGAAGGGAAAAAGAAAATGCATAAGCTTCAACCATGGCCTTGGGAAATGACACCTGGGCATGAGTGAAGCTTAAATAGGAGCCTTCCAACAATTAAATGGCACAATTTCTCTGGACAGGCAGGTGACCCTCCTGTAATCACTCTGTCCAGTAGGCAATATCTCTGCCTAATTAGCTCATTTCTACCTTTGAGCTTTCCCAGCCACCCCCACAGCAACAAACCCAGTTCCTTCCCAAAGCTCCATGTGCAACTATTGGACAGGTAGGTGATTCCTAAATACTTTGCTGTTCATAATGGAAGTAAAAGAAGTCACTTTCAAGCCACTGAATTCTTTTTCTTTTTCTTGATGTGTGTTCCTTCTTTTTGTCTTGGCATGCCCTGCTCTAGCAGATTACTCCTGATTCCCCGTCCCCACTGCCTGATATTTCTCTGGGGATTGTGAAATGCCTTTGTTTTTTTTTCTCTGGAATAGCCACCTCCAGCTCATCTGAGGGTGCTGCTGCTGCTAGAGCTCATCCTGCCTCCAGAAGCAGCTCAAAATTCCATGGTCTCAGCACTGGCCCCAGGGCAGGGACGATTCTGCTGGAACAGAGGGGAAGAGGAAAGGGCTGTGCAGGACCAGCTTAATAACTCTGGCAGCTGGTACAGAGGGTAGCTGTACATTTAACATGTGTTTGACTTCCTGTGGGGTAAAGACACCTGAGCTGGCTCTGACTGAGCTGCCTCCTTTATGTCCTGAGTCCCAGCTGCAGCAGAGCTCCCTTAGCATGGCAGAACACCCAAACTGAGCTGATGCTGCTGCACTGCCTTCCCTCCTGGTGCTGGCTCATTCCAGCCAGCTCAAAGCTCCTAAATGCTGTTGTGCATGATGCAGGTAAAGCCTGAATAATCTGTGCAAAGTAAGTGTGGAATCCAAGTCCAGTTAGATACAGATCATTCTGTTTCTGAGCTATCCCTCTGATCATCAGAGCCTCTAATATAGCATTTTATATATAAGGTGTGTATATATATATATATATATATATATATATATATTTCTGCACAGCCATTGCACTACTTGCTTTCTTGTCAAATCATATGGAGGTTACTGATCTGAGCAGAAGGGAAAGATATCAGATAGGAAATCCTGGAGGTGCAAGGATAAATTTTTCTCTGTTCAGTCATTTCAGTTTAGCTGGAGATTTTTCTGCTTTTTCCTTTTTATTTTGCATGTTGATTTGTCACAGCATCGTTTTTTGGTAGTGGGGACTGGGGGGCACACAGGGGGATGAGGTGCTGCAAGCTTTACAGCCAAGATTGCTGTGCAGGCCATGGTGAGAACCATGGTAAAAAAACTGTGCCCTCATAATTCATGAAGTCCATGGGGGGTGCAGAGATCCACTCAGAGGGAAAAGAGCTCAGGCTGGAGCGGGTGGATGGCAGAGAAAGCTGTGACCCAGTGGGAGACCCGAATGGAGAGAGAGGGTCCCTGCTGCCAGAGACACAGAGAGAAGGTCCCTGCTTCCCAACCAGAGCAGCCTAGCCTTAAAACACTACACCCCATGGAGGAGTGACCCACACAACACTTTTGGGATGGCTGTTTGCCCATGGGAGGGACCCCATGGCAGAGCAAAGGAAAGGCTCCTCTCCCTGAGCAAAGAGAAGATCTTGAGTGATGAACTGACCAAAACCCCCATGCTCTGCTTTGCTGCACTGTAGGTGAGAGGGAGGGAGGAGCTAGGGGGAAAAAAGGGTGTTTTAAAGGTTTATTTTACTTCTCCTTATCCCACTCTAGCTCTGTTAATAATAAATGTATACCTTTAAATTTGAACCTGTTTTGCCCTTAGAGTGTTTTTTCTCCCAGTCCTTATCTCAATTCGTGAGCCCTTTGTTAATATTTTTCCCTCTCCTCTCCCCAGCTGTAGCAGGAGAGGGTGAGCAAACAACTTTCATGGGTGCCTGCTGTTTGGCCAGTATCAAACCACAACATTTTCTTACTTTTCCTCTCCCCTCCTCTATCCCCAGCACACTTAGCAGATGTTGAGAGCATTCATTGTCGCTCCTTCACTAACTTGAAAGCCTCAGGTATTCAGTGCTTCTCTAAGCTGTAAATCTGGGAAGCCCCTTTGGAAATAGCAGCTACAATATGCTAACAATGACTGCATCACACAGTGCATCAAGATGAAAAGGAGATCATTTCCTTGATCTCACTTCAGAAGACCGGCGTGTCTCTTGGCAGAACTCATCTGGATGTTGCTCTCTGTAATTAAAGAGGGTATCATCATGCACACAGGTCTCCAAAAGGCTGAGTTCAAGTTGCACAAACAACCTAAATTTTGGTATTGCCTGGCATTCAAATACTTGACTGGAAACTTTAATAGTGTTTCCCCTTAAAAAAAATATTTATAAGGAGTTTCCTAGAGGAATTGATTTTCTTGTTTAACTTTCAGCTGCCATTAAGTAGCACATTAATTCTTGGCCACATGAAGCATCAGCAGGGCTGGACACACTTGTCACATGGGCTGCTGACAAACTAACCATGGCTGTAGGCTGTCATTCCATGATTGGATCCACGTTAATTGGAGATAGGCACTCAGCTGTGGGTTTAACACATGGTGAATATCAGAAGTCAAGAAAACTCAGTTTCCTTTTTTTTTTTTTTCTTTTTTGCTGGTTCACCCAAACTCTCTGTCCTAAATTTTTTCATTATTTTGATTTTTTTGGGGGTTATGAAAAATTACTTGCACAGTTTAAATATACACTCTTCTCAAATCTGGAAGATCTATTTTCATCTTTCCACTTTCTCTGGCTTCCTACTTTACATGTCTCTCTGAAATGTTCATGATTATTTGTGCAATCATCCCTCTTCCTTCTTGGAGTAATTAATTAGAATAATCCTCATTATTTTCTTCTGGAAAAACAAAACCAGCTTTGACTAGATAGGAAGTATGGAAAAATGAGGTACCAGATCAAGACCTTCCTCTGCACTCCAGTTATACCACATTCATAAATTTACAGTGTACATAGCAGTTCTTTTAAAAGTAATACAGCAATAATTCAAAGTGTAAACATGTAGCAGTATCTAGGACTTAAAACTGAAAATATGGCTGCAACATTGTCTCTTTCTATTGCCTTATATGAGAGATATTTTTCTGTGCTGTGCAGAAGCTGCTTCTTTTAATTTGGTGGTTGGTGTGCAGCTCTGTCTCCATGTCTCATGGTGACTAGAGCCAATATCACACTAATGATTCCCAGATAAATGGGAAAATGCAATGTGGCTGCAGGAGAAACATTGTGATGGAAATGCATTCAGCAGCTTTATGCTGCATCATTTAATCTGAATCCCTGAATGGAGGTTTCATCATTTCTCCCTGGTTACTTGGTGCAGGGATATGGGGGGAGCTGGATCAGGGTAACGTGGAAAAGGGCACTGAGAGGTCAGGAATTGTAGGGCTGAAATCCACAATTTAGCCTAATATTTTTAATTAGGGCTTTTAAAATTGTAGCACATGAACAAGACAGAAAAATAGTTTTGAACACAAAGGCCACTGTGTCCTATGAATGGTTCAGTCTGAGGTAATTCAGCCTCTCCCTACGTCATCCCCTCCTATCACGTGTAATCAATGTTATACTTAATGCAGCATGACTTGGCAAGTGATTAAGGACATGGTGAGGACATTAACAATGGAAAACTTTATTTGCATTTACATTAATGATTTTATAATGAGAGTTTTATTATATTAATGGAGACTGCTGAGAGAAGAAGGGAAAAACAAGGCTGAAACTCCCCTAATGTCTTTCTTTAATAGAGCACCCTCTGCTAGCACTTTGTTGACGTAGCTGCTTATTTGCATAAAGGAAAATATAGGCATTTGGAACTATTAATAATGGAATGGTTAATGCACTTGGTGCTAATTATTACATTAATTGAGTTATTTTAAGAGGGATGTTATGGAAAATTTATTTATGCAGTCATTCAGAGAGGAAAGTTTTTAAAATAGCTGCACTCGTATCTTAATTGCTATCATATTTCAATAAGAAAATATAAAAACACCTGTGAGAGCAGCTTATCTTTGGACAGATGTATCCAGGAATACCATGAAGAGCTGCTATCCCTGCTCCATTGTTTCAGTGAATTATGAAGCTTTTTATCCAGAACAGAACCTGGCAAAGGTTGAGCTGTTTTCTGTAGTGTCCAAGCACTGCTGAACCTCCAGAGAAAATGAACCAGACCTGGATGGGATTTCTGAAAAGCAACATCAGCTGCTTGGTGCCATTTCCACATGTTGCCTGAAGAAGAAATTTAAAAACCAAACAGAAAAACCCTGGCCAATACCCCCTCAATTACTGGGATGGACTGCGCTTTCCTTGAAGCAAATTTTGTCCGATACTAGATAATGATAATGTAAGAAATTAAGAAGTAGTTCCATGTGATTCCTTTGATTTTTGCAGTGCAACTCTGAGGCTGCCTTCTCGTAAGTACCTATGCCAGAAGTCTGCATTATTTTCATGAGAGAGCTTTCCCAAAACTCTTCTCAAAAGTAAGAGATCAAAAAATCATCTTTCCCAAAAAGTCATCTTTCTTCCTGCTGTGTCAGCTGTAACCCTGGCATGAAAAATGGAGGTATTAGTAAAACAGACAACCCCTCTGAGAATGTAATAATAGATTTGATTATTTAGGACAAAACCTACCAATGTTGTTCTCATTTTATTTAATAGCTTCACCTAAACTGTCTTGCTTTGATTTCCCTCCTCCTCCTCCAGTGGACCAGCACTACCATCAAGCTGGTTTTTTGTGTTTCTACAAATGATTGGTTATAGCAATTAGGTTTCTTGGCAGACAGCCCTGAAAGTCAGGTTGCTTTCAAGAGACTTAATTCTATTGCCTTGTACCCTACCACAAATTATGTGACCTGTATTAATTAGTATTGCTAGGAACAGAGTTGGGGAATTAAGGATGCAGTCAGGCATTGTGGGACCATAAGATTCCCCAAAGATCCAGAGGTTTGTAGCATGAATGTCTTGACAGAAGCAGGTAAAAAGATGAGAAGTTCCTACAGGACCCCTGTATTTTACAGAGCCAGTGCTCTGCAGTAAATAATGGGGGTGGTGCTGTTGGAAAAGACATTTCAGAGGAGGAGTGAGTGTCATTAGGTGGAATTGCAGGAATGGGCTGGTTCTTGGCCAGGATCTTCAAAGGCAAACAGAAGGAAGTGGAGAAGAGAGAGCCCAAAGTCCAAATTCTTTTGAGGTCTTTTCTCAACAGCATAAATCTCCATTCAATACAGGGGACTCTGAAAGCTGTAGCTCAACTTCATCTATGACATCTATGATTTATAGCTCTGAATCAAGTATTCTCTGGGTATATCTTTCAAGGACTACTAAAGTGAAGTCAAAGACAAGTTGAATTCAGAGGTGTTTTTATCAATCTATGGAAGAAAAAGAAAGACCCTCACAATGCAACTGAATCTAAAGAAAATAATTTTATTGGCCTCAGTGGATGAGAATTCTCCATTCTCAAGTGTATTTTATAGTTTTTCACATATGAAACAATGATTTTAGGCAATGAGAGGTATTTTCAAATAAGTTAGTTTCAGCATAGAATCACTGTTAGACTAAGCAAGTAGAATTCTGGAAATGGTTCTGTTGAAGTAGTTCCTTCACTAATTGTGCATTTGCAACACCCCTTAAATTAGATTTTGTATCAGACTGGTTCTTCAGTGGCTTCCCTCCTTACTAGAGTCTTATGTAGGAGATTTCCTGCACAAGTTGTCTGACACAGGTCACAGTCCAAAACCAACTTCTCAGTTTAGTGAAGGTAAATATTTATGGTGCCAAAAAAACATATGTTGTCATTTCCCATCTACAGCTCTGTATAAACAGAGCATTGAAGTGGAAATGCAAATGATCTTTCTCCTGCACTTCTGTGAACACCTGAAGGATATATAATAGCAAAGTGCGGGGTTTTTTCTTAAGGATTTCTTGAAATTAGTTTACACTTCTCTAAAGATTCTAGCAGGAGACAGCTGAAAAGAAATGAAGAAGAGTTGTGCCAAGAAAATTACATTACTGTCATTGTTAATTTGCTTTAAATATCTGTGAAAAGAAGTAGTCTATTCTCTGTTAAAATTTCCCATTGGCTTACAACAAAGTGGTGAATATTATATTTTATAGACTCTGACATGAAGATTGTGTTTAAATATTTATCTTTTGAACAGCTATGTTTACAGCTAAAACCTTCCTTCAACTTAAACTTCATAATAATGTGATATATTCCTCTTCTGAAGTTGTCTCAGGTGCAAACACATCAGCTGGTCAGGTTTTATGAAGTTCTGCAGATTATTTGTTCAAATGGAGGTCATTCCTTTAAAGGTCAAGGTGAAAATGTGTAGTGGACCACATTCACCCTTGCTTATGAATTTGGAGAAGCCATTTGGACTTTACCATGGAACACCATTCCATTTGGACATTATTGTGTATAAATTTCACTGCTGGGTTTTGAATTAACAGAAGAAATTGAGGCCTTATTGACGAAAACACATGGCTGTGCTTCTGGCTTGGAGAGAATTAAATCAATAAATTGGTTTTCTGGTTTTCTTCTCCTTAGTATTTGTAGTTTCCAAACTGCAAAATATTTGTGAGTACCAAGAAGGAGTTTTGCCAAATAAAAGGAGTGCTGTCTCTTCTGTGCCATGTAAAGGAAGCATTGAAAAGTATCTATGTCATATAAAGGAGCTTTTAAATTTATTGTGTCTATGATTGTGGTTTGGGGAACATGCTGAAGCAGAGATAAATTTTGGTGGAGAGTCAGTTGGGCCCCATAAAGATGCCACTGGGAAGCCTGCAACTCTTGAGTACTAAACTTGTTAGTGTTAAAATATCAAGGGGAGGTATAAATCTGCTTTAGGTGCTGCATCTACTCCCTGTGCACACGAGTTCATTTGCCACTGGATGCTGTGGCTACAGTGCCAGCCACAATGAAACCTGGAAAGATTAAGCAGGATAATATTTGTTTTAAAAGGAATGTTCTCAGCACCAGGTTAGAAGCAAGGATGCAGCAGAGCCCTGGGGGTGCTGGCAGGATGGGACAGGCACAGGGGCAGCAGGGGCAGGGATGCTTTGTGCTGTGGCTGATGTGGTGCAGGAGGGTTTAGGAAGGCAGACCCAAGCCCTTGGCATTTCCAGGTCTCAAGTCTTCAAGCAGCCTTTGCCAGTGACAACTCCAGATCCTCAGGAGCAGCTGGGGGACTGTATTTAATGTCCTTACCTAGAACAATGAAATTAAAATGTCTTTTGCAATAAGGCTTCAAATACTTGCTTTTGCATGCAAAGGCATTTTTCCCAGCTGAAAATGTTTAAGGCCAAATACCTGCAAGGTTTCTTTTGCTGCTTTCCTTTTTTAATTTTTGTTTTGTTATAGTGAATCATCCTGTTGGAACTGCTGCATGAACTGGAGTATCAGCATGTACCAATAAACTGCTCTGGAAAGCAAAGCATTGCTTTGCTCCAGGTTTTTCATCTCCACTGCTAGTGAAACAAATTGATTGATAGCAATTAGTCTTATTAATAGCACAAATGCTACCCTTACACTGAATGGGTTCTGCAGGCTTTGACTGATTGAATTTGTGCCTTTCAAGGTTAATCAAATATTTCAAAGGAAGGTGATGGTGAATAGTAAAATTCTTTGAGCCTATCAGTATTCTGAACAGCTGTTTCTAGCTATGCAAATTCACTTGAGCTGATGTGCATGGTATTACATGAGGTATTTATTGCCCAAGTAGGTTGTTTCTTTTTTTTGTAAATGCAGTCTTCTTGCAATTAGTAAAGCTCTTAGTAGGTGCTTTTGCAGGAAGCAATGTCCTTCACAAAGATACCAAAGTCAATTTGCAAAGGAAATTTAACACTCAAGGGAAATATGGAAAAAAAAAACCCAGCCTGATGCTTGTTATTGCACTAAATAGTTATTTTTCTTTTTGTGTCTTTTTAATTTAGGTATTTCTGAATTTCAACCCAGTAACCATAAACAAATCTTTCTAAAGGCATTATATGGGGTTTTTTTCTGATCTTGAAAGTGCTATTTCACAATATGTCTTTAAATTGCAGAAGTATGTCAAAGTATATTTTAAAATAAACAGTTTATTCAATGGCTTCTGATATTAAAAAAATTACATTTCCTCTATAAGAATGTTTGAAAGTGTTCCCTTGCTGACATCTCAGAAGTATGACATTTTAAGGATTATAAGGGTGGAATCTAAGTAAAGTCATTTTTGATTAGAGGTACATTTGCTGTGGTAGTGCAGGTGATTTTGTAGAGGAAAAGCTGCACCTATTGAGCTCAGCCCAGAGTTTAGAAGGCAGAAACCCATTATTAATAAATTGTGATATTTTGAGGAAGTATTCCCTAATTCCAAGTACCATTTCTGCTTTTGGTGGTCAGCTTTCTGAAATGAAGTGGTACCATGTAAAGATGCTCAGATTCTTTTTTCCATCCCAGCTGCTTTGGCCAGGCCAGAGTTGTGACCTCAAAACCACAATTGTCTGGCCTTGTGCCCACTCCAGGGCTGGATGTGGGATTGGTGAGGATATTTGGATCCCTTGTTTATATTCTGAGCTGAGGACCAGCAGATGAGTCCCTCTTTATCTTAGAGGGAAAAATTCCAGGTGAGAGGAGAGCTGAGGGTTCTCTTCCCATTTATTTAGGATTGCACTGAAATGACTTTTTTTTACTTTTAATAAGTAAAAGTTAAGTAAGAAAATAATTTTATTAATCTCATTCTGCTTGCTTTATTTTAACAAGCAATAAAAATTATAAATAATTAAAGAGCCAAATAAGCCATGTGCTGGTGGGTTATTAATGCAGGCCCAGGGCACATTGTAAGTCATGATCTTGAAGGCAAATTGACTTTAATCAAGGGGCCTACATTAATTACTTAGTCATTCTAGCCATTTTCCTTTCTATGATAGTATCACTTTTATGTTGTTGTTGAATTTTGCTTCACATGAGCAAACTCTTCTATTTTGGAGACGAAAAACCTAAAAAATCTGCATTATAGATTTTCATTTAATTAAATGTACTGAGGTTGAGGCTGTTGCAATCCCCAGCCACAGCACATGGCTTTTCAGCCTCAGTGAACAGAATTTCAGGTTTCTGGAGCCTCCCAGTCCATTTGGACAGTTCTCATCTCCATTCCATGATGGATGAAATGTGGTAGAGGATTTCTGCCTGAACTTGTATAAACCAAGCAGAGAGAAGCCAGCTTGTCTTTAAATTTGTACCTGAAGGTTTCATATTAATCTTTTTACTGTTGCTTCTCGGTCTTGGTCCTCCCTGAAGGCTCCAGAGCAGCTGGAATGGAGCCTTAGAGGGTCAGTGGAAGTGTGGTGTAAAATACAAACCTCATTTAAGCTCAGTGTTGAAAGTTTAAATTACAAAAGCCTTGGCTTGTGCTTGAACTGGGCCCTGAATTCCCTCCAGGCTGAGAAATCCAGACTCTGTTAAACCAAAACACTGCCTCAGCCACAGGGAAATGTGCTCCTTCAAGCCTTGCATGAAGACACATAACTTGATTTTTATGTTTTGAGGTAGCAATAAAGCACCACCTCTGACCAATATCTGTGACTGGGCACAAGTGAGGTGGGTGTGTTCCAGACACGAGGCTCCTGTGGAACTTTATCCTTCCTTGCTGTGGGATGTGAGGCTTCCTGGCCATTTTGATAGCTTGGGTAGAGATCTTTGAAAAATCAGATTGGCAGTGTATTTTTTTAACCATCATATTTTTAACCGTCATATTTTTTTAACCATCAAATATTTTGTTTATAGTGAGGGCCACTGGCCACTGGTTTTCTGAGAGCCCTTCATATATATATATGCATGTATGTATGTATGTATGCATCTAAGTGATGCAGCACAGATAGTAATCTTCCTTGTAAACTCTCAGGTCACTGCTCTTATTTAATATAATATTCTGATCCACTTGAAGAGCGTGACAGCAACTGGACACATCAGCTTTCAGTGTGGCAGCCTGATACAGCCTTAATTAATTTGAAAAGAGAAGAAAAGAAGCATGTGAAATTACTTCAAATTCATTAAAACTCAGCTCCCAGTGCAGCAACCAGGCTAGAAATAGTGGCTCCAGCTTTTAAAGGAGAAGCTGGGACATTTCCCCCATTTCCTTTAGTCACTAAACTGTGCTGTCACTGTGGCTTGAGGGCACCAGTGGTGCCACTGGTGTTTCTCTTCTCAATTCAGTGTTGGCAAGACATGGTTTATATCCAAAAAATGCTGCTGCTTTGCTGCTTTTTTTTTTTCTTGAAATATTGTCCCATTGCTCACAAATCTCACATCTAGATTTTTTTTTTAAGTCAGTTTAATTACATTTGAGAAACTGAGGGGAATGACTTTCAGGAAAACATGTTTAGGTGGGCTCAGTATTGATAACTGAGGTCTCAGTACCTGCAGAGAAACATCATTTGGTGCCTAGACAAGAACTGAGCTCCTTTGAACACCTAGCTCTAAATTCACATAACATGCTCGTCTTCGTAATTTTGTTTTAACTCACAAGGCAATTTTGTGAGACTTTCCTCTTCCTCCTTTCTCTCTCATAGCTGTCCTTAGCATTCAGAGGCCAAGTTTTATTGTACATAAGGCACTAAGGGAATGTTGCCTGTCTGAAACAGGTATTACTGCAGAAACCTATTACTGCTCTCAGGAGCTTGGAATAAGCAAGGCCTGGAGTCCAGCTAAAGAGTCTCTTAAAGAAAGGTTAAAAGGCAAAGCATTTAGAGTTGTAGCTAAAACAAGAATAAAAATCCCTCTGCCTGTGAACTCACTCATGGAGTTGTGATGCAGTGCAGAGAAGAACCTTTCCTGCCTCCCTGCAAGCTCTAGGATGGTTTCACTCCTGCTGGCACCAGAAAATTTGGGAAGAACAGAAACTGTGGAATACTCTCTGAGTTAAAATGGGAGTCTAGTTCAAAATTAGTAGGAGTCAGGATCTTACCAGCTGCATCTGAGGGCAGATCAAAGATAGTGCACAGGGGAAAAATAATTTCTCTGTCACGAAGATGGACTGAAACTCAGTGAAGCAGCTCAGAGAGAACTAGAGCAGTTGATAATTATCCTGGAGCAAAGATAGGAATGATGAGAAAAGTTTCCATGGGCTGTGATACCAATAAAGATTTAAAGTATTTAAGCAATATGTGATGACAGGCAGTGCATATCCAGAGAAATAGAGCATGCCTCGGGTAATGCTGTAAAGTGTCTTGACAGCAGGTTCACATTTTAGATTCCTCCAAGTCTTACACCTTTTTCTATCAATCTCAAGTGATTTTAATCACCCAAAAAAAGCACTGCCCAGAGTATCCTGAGAAGGAACTTGAGACAAGTGATTAGAATGGAGGATCTGCCACTCTGCCTCCTGTGTCCTGTGTTCTGCTGCTCTTGCCAGCCTAAAATATCCTTTACCTTTACACTTAAAAAATGTATTTCCTACTTGTTAGACTATTCCAACCAGCCAGGAGAAAATGCCTGTAGAGTTCTGTTTCAGCCTGCATAAGAGCAGAATGTATGCCATGGTTTCCATAGGCCAAGAATGTATTTGAATGTTAGAGCTGCACCAGTTTCCAAGGGCAGAATCAAGGAGGAGAAAAGCAGATATTATTTTGGGAGTATCAGGTTAAGTAAAATCAGATTCTTTATGGGAAAGTGTTTTGAAGATACATTTATCCAAGAGAAAGAACGTGGAAGTCCATCTAGAAATGAAGCAGAAACGTGTTTAGAATCCAAGTTTCTTCTGCAGAAAGGAGTTAACTCAGCCTGTGCCTGATCCATGGCCCTGGCTGCTCCACCAGCAGCACTGACACACACAGACTAACAAGAGAGTGTCCATCTCTCATTACAATTCCTTAGGAACAGGAACCTGCCTGGGCTCTGAGCTTTCCTTGAAGGTCTATAAAACAGCACTTCTCTCCCCCTACACCCTGAAATCTTACCCAGTGCTGCTGCTTCCAGACATCTCCCAGGTAGCCACACTGCAATTTGAGAAGCCTCCTCCCAGTGCTGTGCTGGTTTAATTGCTAAATGAAGACAAGCACCTGACAAAACTGTTAGCACCCTGACTCGTACCAGATGCACAGATGCTTATTCATTCAGAAGAGACAGGATTTGTAATTAGCTGTGGGTTTGACTGTGTGGGCTGCTCAAGCAAGCGTCTGTCTACAGAATGGCTTTGCATAAAAATCAAACCCTGCTCTTAACTGCTGAAAATCTTTGATGCAGTCCAGGGAATTTATCCAGGCTTCTGATGGGTATTTTGTCAGCTGGGCCTGATTTTGGCTGACTCCTGTTCTGTGGCTGATTTGGGGTAAAGGTTGGTCCACGTGAGCAAAGAGGGTTCTTTGGTGTGTACAGCCAGTGGTCTGCACAGGTGTAAAAAGAATTTTTGCATGTGAATGGTTGCAAATCATACACCAAACCACAGTCAGGACCCTGCACTTTGAACTTGATACTGGTGTTAAACAGAGTGATGCTCAAACCAGGATTCAGGCAGATATTAAGCAAAGCATAAAGGGTGGGGCTTAGCTGAATATTAATTTGCAGTCTTTGCATGCAAAGTGCAGTATTCTGGAAAAATCCTGCATGATTTCCTGAGTTTGATCTTTTCTATGCAATGACATTCAAAAGACAGCAATGAATCATGTTTTTGTAACTTTGTCTTTAGCAGGAGAAAAATTTAGATCTGCTTTTAAAGAAAAAGAAAACTCATGAGACATGGCTCCCTTAGAGTTACCTCCACTTTACTGGAGTTGTCACAGCCTGGTGAACACTTAATAATAGACAAATTGGTAAGTGAATTGGATAGAGACCCTCTTATTGACATCCAAAAAACTTTAAAAACCCTCCCTACTTTAGACTGTAATAAAAACATCAATGGAGATACACAGGCACTGCAAAATGTATCTAAAATAGGGTAGACTGATCTACCTCTCTTTTCTGTTTTTCCAAGGAACCTGTATCTTCACATGAATATTTTACAGCTGTTTTGACAGCCAGTGCATAAACATACAGAATAAATACAGCCATCAGCTAAAGAGAATCTCTAGACATTGTCATTTTCATTTAAGCTTGTTGATGATACACAAAATAATCACAGAAATGTATTTAGCGCAAGTAATGCTTGTTGCTATGGTATATTAAAAGATTAAAGGCATAAATTCCCTCATGTGGGGAAAAGACTGTAATATGCAAATACTTCAGACAAGTGGGAAGAGCTGTCACTCTGTTGGCCAGTGAAAATGCTTCACCAGAAAAGTGTTGTCTTCTGATTGCACATACAGAGGGAGCTCAGGGTGCTGTGCCATCCCTAGAACTCAGTCCTAGATGGTTTGTGTTCATTGCTACCTTCCAAATGTTACTGCAAGGCTTCGTTTTATTAGTTACTTCTAGTTTTATCAAGAATTCTCAGAAATTCTTACTTGTATTGCTAACCTGTTACTAATAAACCAGCGCAGACTACTACAGAAGATTCTGACACTTCCAATTAATATCTCAGATATAAAAAAATCACTCCCTAAAAATGTATGCATGTATTTAATGCTAAAGGGAGTTTCTATAAAGTTGGGACCTTGAGAAGCATGGTCACAGCAGCAAAGGGCAGAGCAGAAAACAGCTAGTATGTATTTTTCATCTTTTTGGTTGTAAGGAAATTAAGTGTTTTGAGAAGGCTTCCATAACAAAGTAAGAAAAGGTGTGTGGGATCCAAAAACCCCACATTTGTTCTGACCAGATAGAGCTGCTTTAAATGTTGGCACATAAGAGCATGAATTAGTGTATAACACTCAGGAGATCTGGAGGTATTGTTCTGTCTCCAAAATATTATTAACATTACTTTATTATAGGAAGTCCAGCTGCGTTTTCCCAGTTACAACAAATGTCTGCTACAAAAAAAAAGGCCAAGTATATTCATACTTCATATGCTCTAAATAGTTGAGAAATTCCATATAAATTGTACTAAATAATTTGTTAATGCTCTATGAGCTTATTCTATAACATTTACCCCAGCAATGCAAAGATAACATGGATTAAATCTCTATATGAGCAAATGCACCTGTATAGGAGAGGGGGAAAATCTAGAGCTGCTTGCATGCCACTAAGAACATAAATCAGGCTCTCATGAATGATTTAAGATGACAAATCATCCTGACTTTTAGCTGGTTGTGGGCACACAGAGATATTCCTCTGCATTACAGGAGGTGCAGGCTGTTACTTGTTCTGTGGCAGATTTTCCTCTATGTGTTTGTCTTATTCCTTCTTGAGGGAAGTTGCTCTTCCCCATTTCCATGTGCTGATGGAGATAGAAACAGTCTGAAGCAGGGGCACAGAGCAGGTCACAGATTCCTGTGAATCTCTTCTGCACCTGGAACAACTCTTAAAAAGGAGTGTGAGCTCAGGAAGCAATTGCTGTTAAAAACCATCTCCACCCTGAATGGAAAATATTTTCATTTCCATCTTTTTAATGGTTATTCCTGTGCTATTTATAAGAACTTGTTTTGCAATCCCAGTATTTTATTAGCCATAATTACTCCAAAATGAGCATCATTGCCTTTTACATGAGCTGTATAATACACACATAGAGCAGAACACACTGAACTACTTCTGCAGTGAAGCTGTACCAGGGGCAGCTGATGTGGTGTTTGGAAATTGGAGTTCACAGAACTGGGTTTTTATCCCCCTTTTTTCATTTCCAGCACAATGGCCTGGATTTTCAGTATATCCACTAATATTCCTACCAGAGAAAACATGATGAATAAGAGATCCGGTGGTGGTTTTTAAATTGATATATAGTATTCATTATTCATTTAAAGAAAAAATTGTAATCTTCCCATTTAGTTTTGGTAGAGGATCCTGTGGTTTTGGCTTACTTTTATTTTTCAGAATATTTCACGTTTTACATTCTTATAAAGCACTTAGCCTCCATGGTTATGATGAAAATACCTGAAAATACCTGAAAATCTCACATCTACACATCTTTTAAATAACTCCAGAGTTGGTCACTCCACAAAGCTTGTTAAGCCAAAGAATATTTCTTGCCCATAAAATGAATAAGTAATATTATTTAAATTTCAGATATGGCTTTGGAACCCTTAGCAGTACATTGAGAGGAGAGAAAGGTGTTTGTTTATCCATTGCATCAGCCCTGCACACAACCTGCTCCAGCCTCAGGGCCACCTCCTGTGCTCCTCCCAGCCTTGACCTTCCTAATATCTGCTCCTTGGAGCTAAGGAGAAGAAAGTGATTGCTGCAGCAACATTTCACATTTAACTCCATATTTGCATTTTTACAACAGAAAAATGTCATTGATTTCCACTGATTAAATGAAAAGGGTTGAAGCCCAGTAAAGGCTGGGGAGGAAAAATAAATTAAGTAGTTATAGAAGAATGAAGATCAAGTGAGGAAGGATGGACAAGCAGATTTGGTTTCTTTTTATTATTACTATTACTATTGCTATTGCTATTGCTATTGCTATTGCTATTGCCATTGCTATTACTATTATTATCATTATATATGTAGGGCAGTCTTGGAAGTGTTCTATGTGCATTGATTGGGGTGGCATCTGAACTGGGCAGTAATTGACAAGGAAAGAGAGGAAAAAAGGCTTTTGATGCAAGGTAACAAAATGCTCGTGGTTATCCCACATCTGGCAGGCTGAGAACATCCCCTTTTCCTGGAACACCTGCCTGCCCAGAGCATTACCCAGCCCTTTGGTCTGATTTGCTCAAACAGTTTCTAGAGCTGCAGGTGAGAATTTTGCACTTATTTTGCACATATTCAGCAGACAGTTGACATACATATAAAATCATCTTCTGAAGTGTGATGTTTAGATCTTAAGCATCTTACTGTAATTACTGTACAAGCTTCTGACAGAAGGATTTAAAAACAAATAATAGAACTACTGGATGCATTTGGGGGCACTAATATAATAGTATGAGGTTGATATTAAATGCACAAATATATTAGTAAACCGAAAGCTTTAATTCTTCAGTTGAATAGCACAATCTGTTATCCTAAATTAAATTTCCAAAGGAGTATTTTTTTTTCAGATATTGCAAACTTCATAGCTGACAGGGACACTATCTAATTAGCTATTTATATGCAAGGCATACCAGGGGATAATTAGAAACATGGATTATGCAAAGGCAATCAGACTGGCAGAGGGCAAAGGAAGCTAACATATTAAATCAAATTTGTATATATGCTTATATAGTTTATCATGTGTCATTTGGGCTGTATTACCTTAATGCTTCATTTGATATGTTGTTACACATATTACTGTAATCCTGTAATTTATAAATTAAACATGGGCTCTCCTAAAACCAGTATCTATTGGCCCAATGAGTCAGATTAGCCTGCAGAAAGAGGCTTAATTAAGGTACATGTGTATCCTGCCCCCTGGGAGATGCTCTGCACACCTCGGTTTGTGTTTGTCTCTGGTCACGCAGGGGCTTTGTGGGCTCCTGCCCATCTCTCCTGCTCAATATTTGCATTGCCAAAGGGATGGTGAAATGAGAGGGTGTCTCTGGGCCAGGGAAAGAGAGGGAGAATGGGAAAACATTCTTTGCTTGAGTCAGGAAGAGGAGAAAAACAACGTGTGTGAGTTTGAGCAGATGGGGAAAGATGTGTGTTTGCTGTGTAAAGATCCAGACACCTCCTGTGACTAACGGGACAGGGAGGTCCTACCCCAGCTGCATCTCTCTGCACTGGTTTGGGATTTGTCAGTTTTTTATCCTGGACTGTAACAGAAAGCTTAAAGGCCTTGTTTAGCTAGGTGATGACCAAAAAAAAGGACATGTGGAAAGTCTTTCACATCTGCAAATAGATAAATTTTCCCCACTTTGTGGCTGCCTCATCAAACAAATGTTTTAAACAGAGTTTAAGCAGCCCTAAAAGAAATTTGCATATACTGATGTAAATCAATAGAAGTTTTTCTAAACTTTTTAAAATTTGGCAAATTTTACTGTTTCAGTTGGCAAGCCAAAACAGAACCAGGAACAGCTTCTGAAATCTAGATGATGCTCCTACTGCTGGGTTAAATGACTATGTCTAATCTGCTTTTACTACATTTATTAAACATTCAGAAGTTGTCTCTCCAGTTTATGGTGAAAGGAGGGTCAATTCTTTTAAGGTCTAATTGTAGGAAAATCATGTAACAAAAGCAAAGGACAGCAAGAGATATAAGTAATTGTGTCTACAGCACACATGAGACTAGTGATTTTTTTATCTGGGAGGAAAGAAGAATCTGTATTGTACTTTGTTCTGAATGACTCCTAAGGTAAACAATGAAAGAAAATGCATTTTAGATTGATTAAATCATTTTTTTTTCAGAGGAATTCCTGCTGTTTCCTTTCACTTTCTTCTGATAATTTGGGACTAAGCACTTAGGGATCATTAGTACTGGGTCTTTGGTAGCTGCCAGCAGATTTTTTTCTCAGAAAGAGCCAATGTGATCATGGAGACATGTAGAAATGACTGACATTGAAATTGCATTTGAAGAACTCAAGTAAAATCTTCCTCCTTACATCTGAATGCTTCTAAGCTATAGTGACTTCTGACTCTATGCAGATATATGTGAAATTGGGTGAGGGACAGCAGAGGCTCCCCTTTACAACTTGAAATTCCTCTGATTGTGCTCATCCTCCAGCAGATTTCTCATGGGAATTGATGGCGTGCTGCTTCTGATACAGCGAGCTTCCAAATCATCACAAACTCTCCTTTTATTCATGCTCTAGTCCTAACTTAAATAATATTACTGGAATATGAATGTTGGCATAGCTGAATATAGAATTTACCTCCTGGACTTTAGAATGCTTTTAATATTTATTCTTTGGTCTGTTCTAGAAGAATATTTGTCATCCTAACTGGATTTCTGGATGGGTATCAATGGATCATTAGTTTTAATTATAATATATCAATGTCATGCTGGTACAATTTCTATCTACTGAAATTAATGTCAGTGATATGCAGTGCTGCCATCACTAAATTCTTCATGATAACTATAAATACCAAAACCTGTTTTCTTTATGTTGTTCACAGACTGATTTATCCAATACAGTCCAATCAAACAGGCACCATTTTAAAAGTGATTTCATGTTAATGGTGGATGAGGTGCAGCTGTACCAGCCCATCCAGCTCTGAGATGGGAGCACCTGACGTGGTAAGTAATATACAGATGATGTGCTGGGATAAAGGATTGGACTGGGAATCAGGAAATTGAGTTTTGTTCCTGGTGCTGCTGCTGCATTGTAGATTATCTTTTTCAAAATCAATTGCATCTCAGCATCTTTATTTGTCAAGTTGCTTTCTTTGTGAACTGGCTTGATATATGCTAGAAAGCTGCTTTATAATAGATATTTGTTGTTGTTAGTAATAGTGTGTTTCCTGTCAAGCTTGTTTGACTGGATCAGGCCTAGGGACATCAGTAACTTCTGAGGAAAAGCCATAGACATGGAGCTGGCTGAATGTCTGCAGTGATTGCCCTCAGCTTAGAAAAGCTGAAATTAAACTATCCCAACCAATTTCCCTTCTGCACATGACAGCACCAGCACATGTCAAAACAAATAGGTTCAGTTTGTAGCCACTGACAGACAAATCAAAACTGATTAAGCGTACAAAAAGTCATTTATATTACTGCCTCAGACATGGGCCACATTTATTTGATTGCATAATAATAATATCAAGGTTAATAGTTTGCATGAAAGGAAAGTGACCAGTATTTTACTGTTTTAAGAAAGTGTTTCTGAATCCATTCAGTGCCCTCCTGCAGCATCATTTGCAGTGACACCAGAGTCTAACCTGGAAATGTGGTACTGGTTCCATCCCTGCTGATACTGGAAATGTGTTTTGTTCTAACTTCATGCTGCTTGGGACCAGCATTTGTCTGTCAATGCTGTTACTACAGACTAAGCCAGGAAAAACAGGTAAGAACCACGACACTCATTCCTGTTATATGCTTTATTCCTTCACTTCTATCTACAAAATATCTTTTCTATTCCATCACATTCATCATGTGTAGATGTACTTTGTTATGATCAATAATGTAGTACTTCAGACACCTGATTATTGAGAGCAAGGAGAGTTGGCATTTCTTCTTGGCAAATGGAATTTCCTGCTGTTTTCTTCTTCTGCTGCTTATGTGAAATATTACAGCTTCATAGATGGTAAATTAAATGTGAAATATAATTTGGCATCTAAAGCATGAAGTCTATTTCTGTCCTAAGAGCAAACCTTTGTGAGCTGGCTGTATGGAGAGCTATACAGGATGATAAATCACATTTTAGTGTGTCACCACTAATGGTTCAGCATAACTTCTTTATGAAAGTTTAGGATTTTTATAAGTGCTTTAAGAAGAAACATCTTTTTACACAGTTAGTCAGGTTAAGCCCAGGAGCATCTTTAATTAGCTCCAACTCTATTTTTTTCCTTTATGTATTTTTTAATGTAGTCATGTAAAAATGCATCTAGTTTAGGTGACTGAAGTGTGAAGTGCTTGGTTGCTAAGGTTTTTGATCACAACATTACCATAGGAAAAACCCACAACTCCTTCTTAAAAACAGAGCACAAACAACGTACAACAGCAGAGTGATAACTTGTATATGACAACCTCACACTTTTCTACCTGAATCTGACTGTATAGGAAGAATAAAGCCTAACCAGAGTGGATTTTTGACATCACAAAGTGCATTTCACCTTTTTGCTGCCATGACTTCCATAGAGCTGTTAGTGATGCAACTTCAGGCATTGCCTCACATCCTTGTGTACACATGCAAAGGAACACCTTAAACTGCAAAAAAAAAAAAATATCAAGTTTTTGAGGGAAAAAAAACCACAACACCTAAACCAGAAACCTTGGTGTCATAACAACACCTATAAAACATAAATAATATTCACAATGAAAGAGGTGTCCTTCTTGAGGAAGATATAATTGACACACAGTTGGACTTGATGATCCTAAATTTCTGTTTTGGTCTAAGTGATTCTATGATTCTGTGTTTTAATTGAGAATCAAGCACATGGTCATCTGGTGATTAACTTACCCACAAGTACATTTGCTGTAACAGCAAAAGAAGTGCTTCAAATGATGTCTGTCCATGCAGAAAACTGTCAGTGTGTGTTTGAATCAACAAGAACCTTTAGAATTGCCATAAACTACACAGCCAACCACAGCCATTGTGTCTGGGTGGATCACAGCAGACTTGAGCCACAGGGAACTCAGTAACGTGCAGAAATCCTGAGCTATCTAATCAGTAGCAGAAATGATTTTTCTTTAGACAGTGTTTATTTTGTCATTATTTTCTCAGCCTCCTTAAGTACATGTCAGCATTGACCATTAGAGAGATAAAAGAGCTACTGAGTAGATCAGTATCAGGCTGGAATGCTGTCTTCAGTCTTTCAAAAGAGAGAGATTAAACCTCTCTGCTGGCTCATTCATGTGGTAAATATGATGAAGAAGGAAAGCAGAAAGTTTTATATAAAATTGATAGGATTTCCAGAACACAAAAACATGGGAGTTACTGGCTTGGATCAGTGCAGTGTCTATGTAGCCCATATCTGTTACAGAAAGGGTTTGTACCACAGCCTTCACAGGCAAACACAAACAAAAGGCAATTATAGTCTAAGGAATTCTAGGGGGAAAGCTTTTCCCATCTTCAAAGACAGGAAAAAATCTATAAACTTTCCCTGCAGCACAGGAGTTTACATGCCCTCTAAAGCGTTTAAGGGCTGAGGTTTTTGGTTTGAATTTATTACCACAGCACTAGATATTACTGATATTCCTGTAAATGCCTAATCTCTGTAACTCCTCCATCACTTTTGGACTCACAGATGCACTGAGTCAAGAAATTCTCTGGCTTGACTGCTCATTTTTTGTCATCAGTTTAAGAATGACACTTGGTGCTGCTGGAAAGAGGAATGTGAGCTCATCAGCTTTGTTCCCGCTCTGCAAAATGGGATCAGTAGCTCAGTCACTGCAATATTGCTCCTCAGAACATCCATATCCTCCATCCCACATTGATTCCCAGGCTGTGGATCCACCCAGAGGCACAGGGCAGCAGTGTCACCCCTGAATTTACACCTGGGTAAGTGGCAGTACCAGGGATGCTGCCTGGCTCACACGGGCCCAATTAGACCCAGGGCTCTGCCAAGTGGTGAACATGACAAAAAACACAACATGTCCAGTTGTGTGCAGTAATAAAGACCTGCTTTGTGGTTCTTTAATCTCTTTTATACTGTATATGAAATTAACAGGAGGAGGAAAAGCAGTGAATATGATGCTGATAGATTGCTAATAGTCAATGTGTATCACACACAAACAAATGTAACCAGGGAGAGTCAAGGGAGTATCTTTTTTTATTCGTGTTCTTTCTAGCTGCCTCAACGTGATTGTCATACTGAATTGCAGACTGATATTTCCTGGCAATATATTTACATAAAAGGAAGTTAAAACAAAAATTTTTGCCAGGAAATTCTCAGTGCCCAAGACTGTGTTCACATTCATTTTATTTCTTTCTCTTGTGACTGAATGGGTTACTCCAGCCTTGCTCATAGCAATTGATTGGTGACTCTCCTCCCTTTTGCAGGGATGGAACATAAGAAGCTGTGTAAAATGGAAGAAGGTTTTGGAGTGTCAAACAGGCATGAAAGAAAAATCTAGTCCGTGATTTGAAGACTGCTGCAGGTGTTTAACCATCTGTATCTCTCTAAGTGAAGGTTGCTAAGTGACCAGTAGTACTTATCCAATAGTGAATCAACCAAACTGTTTATTCCTGCCTCTTTCTGTTGCTGAGACCAGTTGGGTCCCAAATAAGCTCTGTGAGTCATGATGCACTCGAGTGCAGCCAAAACTGTGCTTGGCACACCACTCCAGCCAATAGTTCCCCCATAGATTTTCTTGGAGGTTGCTGTGAAATTCATGGCAAGCGTAGCTGGCTCTCATTATGCTAAACAGCCCTTCCACAAACACCTGAAGGCAGCAAATAGCTCAGTATGGGATGTCAGTGAGGGAGCTGTGTTCTGTGTTTCCCTCTGGGAAGCGTGATGAGGTGCTGCTGCCAACCAGCAAAGGCTGTTTTGCACAGGAATATTGATAGAGAAAGGTCTGACCTATTCACCATCAACTCCATCCATATTATGAATGCTAAGGAATAGAGCTGCAATAAGAGCTTTCTGTCTGTGTTCCCAATGTCACAGTGGGCATTACAGGAGTGCTTTGCATTGGCAGTCGAGTGCAGTACACAAATGAAGAAGAAATGAGCATCTGACCCTGCTCCAAGCTGTGCCATGGACAAACGACCTTATGCTCTGCATGGAGAGTATGAATGTAACAATACCTGCCTTGCCAGAGTGACTTGAGGGACTGTGTAAAAGAGCAGAGCATTAATGGCCCTACCTGGTGACATCAAACGTGGGTTTGTTTTATAAAACTAATAATAATCATGTGCCTATATTTTCCTGAGGTGATAAAATGCACCTTGCTCATCAAGTGACTGTAAAATCTGATGTAATGGAGTTCAGGATTTCTTCTCTTCCTGCATAGTTTTTAGTGAGGATTCTTTTTCTCACTTTGCAGTGCACTGGGGGTATTGTCCTAAAACTGCAGGTGCAGGTATTTACAGTGCAAAGGAGGTTCTCAGCTATTCAGAGAGGGTAGAGGTGTGCTGTAAGGGAAAGATCTTGTGCAGCAGTGGGTTTTGGGAAAGAATTAGGGCTGGGATGAGCTGGGCATTCTGGAGAAGATGGAGTTGAAGGCAGCCCCAAGAACAAGGAATGCTGATTTCCATTCTTTAAGTTGGAATCATACAATATACATTCTTAGGCTGTGTGCAACCTGTTATGAGGCTATTTGGTGATTTCACTTGTCAGTAATTCTAACCTGTCATTTATGAACCTACTTGGTCCATTTCCAGCCTGGTTTGGTGAGGCCCATGTGGGATTGTGCTCAAGTGCTTTCAATTAACAGCTTCTCAAAAGAAACTCCTGCATTCTCTTGAAGCTGTGGCCTCTGTCCTTGACTTTGGCCAATTGCTTTCACGCGTGTTCTTCTCAGTCTCCTAGTGTTATTATTTAGCAGACTACTTAGCATTCATATGAGGTGCCTATAAAGAATCTGGCTGATGTGGGAGTACCTTCTAATAAAATATATTAGACAAGGAGGACTCTGACAAGTGTGCAAAACAAGAGTGGTAGACTTACAATCTCTAATTACGAAAAACAGTAGAAGGTAAATTATAGGAACAACTGTATCTCAGACCCCAAATGTTGACTTGAGCTTTGTGTAGAGATTTTCTAAGTATTTTGTAGATTGAACCCTCCACAGTGGCTGTCTGTAACTTCCACCGCAGCAGAGGGGAGTTCACCCCCTCTCCAGCATTAAAATAACATTTGCCCCTCAAGCTCATACCCTGCAGAAGGTACCAGAGTGGGCAGCACATGGTTGAGAGTGCAACACGCTGAACCCTGAGAGCAAAGCACCAGGCAGCCTCCTTCACCCTTCAGTTAATGAACAAATAGGCCAACATCTCCTCTAAATGCACATTATAAATCTAATTAGTGAAATGTATAAAATTGATTTGCATACCTAAAGGAAGAAAAACTCCCTCGCAGAAATGCTAGAATTACTGGCTTTGGAAGAATAAAAGATTATTCTCTAAAGCAAATCTCATATTTTCTGCTGCAATTAGCTGGGGTGTTTTAAATTGTTTATCCTAAGCCTTTAAAGGTCTTTTAATGTATCAAGTGGCTGACTCTGTACTTGGCATCAAAATACAGCTTGCTTCAATCAAAAGACTTTTAAGATTAGATCCACCAAGTTGTTCGGATGAAGCAAATCTTTAGGCTGATGTTAAGTCAAGATAAACTGACAAAAAACAAACCAATACACTTAGTTTTATATTCCTCTATTTTATAAAGCATACAAGGACAGAAAATCTGTTGTTTTGTATGTCTGTGAAGTATCAAAAACCTTTTCAAGATTCATAAATAATCAATAGTAGGAGTACTTGTTAAAGTTGCATTTGCAAGCAGAAATCCTTGGCATTCACATAATGACTTGCATGATTAAGTACTTTAGAGGTTTTAATTAGAGTTGATTTGAATCAGTAAAAAGTATTGAGAGAGATCTGTTTAACAGTCCACAGTGAATAATAATAATAATATTAAAATTGTACATACCAGTATTTAAAATTGCATTTGTAGGAATTATACCCATGATCCATGACTATTAATAGTCGTTATTGGACTGAACAGTGCTCTGAGTTCCAGTTCTGTGTTATTAAAACCTGTCACTGAAAATAAGTGGTTTTAGCTGTTTGTTTTATGTTCAAAGAGCTATGGAATGTTTAACATATGTTGGAACAAGTAATTTGTAATCCAACAGACATTCAGTGTTTTACAGCAAATGTGTGGCAGAAATATGTCTAATCTTATTACAAGGAACTCAGAATTCAGCAGAAGAACTGCAGATTCAAGCAGTAGCTCTGGAAAGATGTGCAGTAAATTGCTTGAGATTTATTTTTCCTTCTAAACTTTTGGGTGTGGCTGAAGTCTGTGTGTTTGACAGCCTAGGACAGCAGGGTCATATTCTCTGGCAAGCACTCTGGGGAGCTATTGTCATATAAATATGCTATTTAGAGGTATGACTTGATTCAAATGGTTTCAATATTAAATTCTTTCCTGAATGTAGGGCTCCTTTTAAACCTTTATTCAAACCTCACAACTGAAATTGCTGCACAGCAACTGTGCTGCAAAATTCTCAGTAGTCAAGTTCTTCTAAAGCATAATGGACTTTCAATAAGGTGTTGTGATTTCAGAGGGAAAGTGATCATTTAGCACATTGTATGGTAGACAAAAACTGTTTAATTTAAAAATTAGCATGTTTGTGTGCATCTCTGTACATGTGTGTATAAATAATCATTCAAATATTGATGAACACACAGTTTATTAAATGTTCATGTTCTACCCTGCAAAATAATAACCCTCATTCTAACACAATTTCATATACAACCATTGCTTTCCCCACATATCACATCTAATATGTAGTTTCTAGTTTGAATTGAGTACTTGGGATCTGGAAATTCAGGCAAATAATTTCTATTGTTTCTCACCAATATGTCCGTGCATTGTTGCTAGAAATGTAGGCAGTTTCCTGGCAGGGAAGATCATTTTCTAGCTTTGCTAGAAAAAATTGTTGCTAGGTTATGTGACTGTTTATTCAGGGATCTTGCTGCAAGTTAATTTTATCAGATGATATCTGTGAGGAAGACTGAAGAAGACTGAGTATTTCTCTTCAAAAAAACCCAAACAAAAAGCACAAGTACCAAGCCCACCTGCATCACATCCATATTTATTTGTCACAGTGATGCTAAAGCCAGGAAGCAGCCAATGCCTGAGCCATCCATCAGCTGGACACAGCACATATTTATCATTAGCAGGAAAATGGGGATTGATGGCTGTTGAGCACAGTTCAGAGTAATCACGTCTTCCACTGCTCATACCTTTGTGGAAGGGAAGCACCCATTTCTCAAGGCTGTTACACAGGTGACCATGACCATGGCTTGACTTTTGAAGTGGCAGGGAAAGTAATAAGGTATTGCTGCCACTGTTTGCATGTTTAGGAGGCATAATCTATCCTGTACAAAGGGAGGGAGAAAGCAAATTAGCTGAAATTAGATTGCTGTTATTCTGAGTGCCTTAGCACGCCTAGTCCTCCATGAACAGTGTTTGTTTTTATATAACAAGCTCACTGGGGAAATATATGCATTAAACATGATTTTTGTCCTTCTGCAAGCAGAGACAGTGTCCAGAGCAGAGTCTGTGCAGCAACACTATTTGTAAAAGCCACTTGTGAAGTAGAGTTCTGTATCCTGTGCTATCTTCTCCTTCCTCTTAGTTTTTCTTAATTCATCAAGGGAAAGCACAAGTATTGCTAAAACCATAATTACTTTACTATACATGACTATCTAAAATACATATTGTTGTGAGAATAAAGCTTAGTGGCTGGGGACTATCTAAGACCATAAGAACAGTAAACAAGCTCATCCAATATATTGTCAACAGGAGACAAATATTTATGGTGAAATGGTTTTCAGGGTAGAAACTATTGGATCCTCTTTTTTTTTTATTTGTTCTATGTCAGAGGAATGATTTAAAGTGAACCTCAACTCACATTTCAAATAATAGGTGACAGGAGCTCATCCATTTCAATATAATTCATTGTACTGCATATGTATGGGGGAGATTTCAAGAAAACCAGGGAGTGTTATTTCCAAGTGAGCCACTACATTTTTAGATGTAGTATTTCGTCCTCACTTTCCTTCTATTAAGGTTATTGGTTTCCCTGAAGAGAAAACTGCATTTTGTGTTGAATATTTCTCTTTGTGCCTTCTTTGTCTGGTGCCAGCTCAAGAGTGCAGGGAATGGTTTACTATTCTGAATGTTTGACAGATTATCTTTTTTTGTTTGTTGTTTCTTTTCTTGCCCTTCTCAGGCATTAATTTTCTACTTTATTTGCCTAGTGTACAATTAAATTTCCTGAAGAATTATCAGACCTCTGATTTCTGTTCTTCCACATGTCTGAAACACAGAACTTCAATTCTCTTCAATATCATAAACCTGAAAAATTCAACTAATATAATTTATCTATTATAGATTTCAGGGCTGGGGGTATGTGTGGTGGGGAATGTTCTTATTTGATTTGAATTCTCAATAATGATATTTCCTATTGAAAATATTCCTTTGTTTAAGAATCCCAGGTCAGAGAATGAACATATCTGAATGTTCCCAGGAAAACCAAGCTGAGGGTGCTGGGTGCTTTCAGAGCCTGACTCCCTGCTTGGGACTCGAGTCTGGAGGCTGAAACTTTCATTGGAGACACATGCCCAGACTGAAATCCAGACATGGCAGTGGATGGGGGCCTCACTTGAAGTGAGTCAGGGGCTGTTCGGGGGGGCTCTCCAATTTTTTAATGGATGAGGAACCCACCCACTCCTTCAGAGATGCTTCACCACAATTTGGGCATGGCCTATCAGGTCCCTAATGCATATGCTGCATGTAAACCAAGGCAGATGCTAGCATCAAATGTGTCAGAATTACTCAGGGAGCAAAATCAATCTTTTGTGGTTCCAGGCAGTTTTCCTACATGAACAGAATGTTTTACTTCTCTAGACAACTATGTATGACATGAATGACAGATATGCTTTCTCTTTGAAGGAAACAAAGTGCATAGTCAGTGTTTTACTTTCCAGTGAGCTGCAAACTTATGGTGATCTTCAGCTGATGAAAGCAAAAAGGAATTATTTTTAAATGATGAGGGTCAAGGAATTTTGGCACAGTAGAATTGAATGCTATTGCCATCATAAATTGCTTCACATTACTGTTGGCTGGAAAGGTTTTCATCAAGATATTCACAAAACCAAAAGACATCACAGTAAACAGCAACTTGGGACCTGGCAGTGAGTCAGTCTTGGGGCAGGAAGGGGATATTTGTGCCAAACCAGCTTAAGTGACAAGATTCTCTTTGTATCCATTTGTTTATCACCTGTTCTTCTTCTTAATTCCCCTTTCATTCAATTAATTTCCCTGCTCTTGGGAAAAGTTGAATTTAATAATGCCAACCTGTACAAAAATAGCTATGCATATTCATGAAAGCTCATGAATTATTGGTAAAATCAAGTTGACTCAGCTTTGATTATGGCAAAAGGCAATTAAATGTACTTGTCTTGTAAAAAAAACTCAATCTCAGATGAAAATTCTGTCTTGATCACATGTAATTGGAAATAGATTTTGATGAAAAATGAGACATTGAAGAATATTAACTGAGGATTCCCCATGTCCTGTCTATAGAATTTTATCCCTGGTCATAAATGTAATGTCCTTTACATGTCTAGAAATCCAAGAAGTTTTAAAGGAGTCTCTGGGGTTAATATCTAAATTCAGAAATCCCAGGGAGTTTGCAACGCATTCCATTTGTCTCATTCTAGTGAAAGTGTCTTCTGCCTCTTTTTTGCCATTCTGAGGGAATTGACTCACTGTAGGGAACATTTCTATGACTGTCACAAAGTCTTCAAAATGTAATGACTAGCATGGGTAAAAATTTTTGACACAACAGTGTCCTGTCAGAAAATACAGATTAATCAAAATGTGTTTCTCAGGGATACAGGGACTTCTTAAAATAATAGGTGGAAAAATGTGTAAGTTGGTGTAAGATTCGACTTTGTCATTGTATTTAATCTCATTTTACTTGGACTCTTACACACTGTCCCTTGTTATTATCCTTTCAATGAAATATTCCATGCTCCTGGGAATTTTTTCACTGAGACTTTCTGCTCACATGAAAATGGGGGAACTTGGTGTTCTGTTCAGATCTGACACACAGCAAAGTTTCTTTCTATTTCCTCTGGGATGGAAGTTCTAATTTCCAGTTGTGGTCTATATTTCTAAGTCTGTTCTCCATTTTTGTGCTCAAACCTTATCCTACTTCCAGAAACCCACCAACCAATGTAAGCCTGCTAAGATGCTGCAAAGATTTTCTGCAGAAATGAGGATTTTTTTTTTGCCTCACATAGGCCTTAAAAGATCCTATTTCTTGAGGTAAGTCCTCTATTTCAGCAATTCTTATATCAGACTCCTTAAATCAAAGTTGAGCTTAGAGGAAATGAGAGATTTTTTCCTAATGCAGCCAGAGGAAGAATCTGTTATCCCCCTGTTCACTGAACATAATCCTTGGGCTGGTGCAGTGAGGCAGAGCTGCAGAGCAGGAGCAGCTCAGGGAGCAGGGCTTTGGCAGCTCTGGAGCGTGGGCTCCCTAAATTGCCACCTGAGATTTGGGCATGCTGGGAGCCTCATCAGTCTGGGGTGTTATTGGACTCATACAGGATAAATTGTATTGTTCCCTCAGAAATAACAACAAAATCCATTTGTAGCTTTTCCTCCAAGAGCACTCCTTCAGGAGAATGCTCTGTTTAATCAGGTAAACCCACGCTCCTGCTCTGTTTGCTTTGGTAGGATAGAAGAAAGCAGAACAAAATGCATAGCAATTAGTAACTTCTCTGTGAAAACACGTACAGAAACCTTTTCAATTTTAGTACTGTGTAGCTTGCAAGCAAATCTGGGAGGCGTGGAAGAGCTTTACATAAGGCATGATCCCAACAGTTCATACAATTAGCAAAAATTAACATATATTACCATTATGCTGAATTTTTTCCTTGCTGCTTTTAACAGCCTGTATTCTGAAGAAAACTGAATTTTCTAATTGAGCATATAAATGTGGCCTTATTTCATATTCATGTTATCTTGGTGTTTAACAGAAAGGTAATTTTAATTATGCAAGCTGGTATTGGTTAGCCTTTCAAGGGTCTTCCCCGAGTACCAAGCCTCATTATTTTTCCTGCTGCTATTTTCCTTGAAGGAAAACCTCAAGGACTCCATGCCAAAGAACACATTTTCTGCATTGATAAAGCTGCATTTCTTCCATACAACACAAGTTATATTCCCACAGAATTGCTTTTATTTTAGATGAAGAGCACCACAAAATGAGGGAGAGCAAAACTGCCTGTTTTTGTTTTTTTTTCCCAAAAGAACATGGGCTGAGGCAGATGAAAATAATTGGGCATTTGACAGCAGTGTCTGGGTGTGAAGATGATGGGGCCAGGCTCTTTTTAGAGATGGCCAGCACCAGGACAAGGGGCAAAATGTAGTGAAAGCAAGAGCTACTTAATCAGCTACAGTCATTTTTCAAAAAGAGATCTTAAACACTTCCTGAGTTGTTGTTACAGAAAATAACAACTTACCAGAGAAACAGCTACTCAGGCAGTCCACTGATAGATTTTCTTCTTCTTTACTGTCCTTAGTGCTCATCCTTGTTGAGTGTTTGATCCTGTAAAAATTACAATAAATGTTCTGATTGGTTTTTTTGGGTTTTTTTTTTTTTTTTTGCCAGAGTATTGTGATTGTGCTGGGTCTCTTTGTGCCTCACCATTTATGCTTTTAAGAGCATCCCACTGACAGGAGCTGGTTTCCCTCCATGGCACAGAGCTCTGTGAGTGTTGATGTGATTTCTGGTTTTGATTTCAAAGCTTCCAAGGACAGAAGGGACAAAGAGGAAAGTAGAGAGCACTGTAAATATCAGGGACTTGTTAAATATCCAGTCTGGACAACAACAACCCCATTGTCTTTGCATCCTGTCTGTTCTGGAGCAGGAGGGATGAATCAAGAGGCCTCCCAAAATCTCTTCTTTAGCAGAACTTTGGCTGTACATGGAACACTGACAGACCTATGAAACCTTGTTTAATACCTGCTGAGCCTTGTTTTAACACGTGTGGCTGCAGTCAGTTTTTGACTTGTCAGGCACATGAAACCAAGTGAAACAGGAACATGAGCTGGGAATGAGAATGTAAATGTGATTTCATGGCACTGTGATCGAGAAGACACAGTATTTATTCATACAGGCTTGAGAGAAGAGGATGTCAGAGGAATGAAAACAAAATCTCAGATCTGTTTGCATAGTTTTTTTTCACCTCCATCAAACATTGGATTTCATATTTCATATGCCAAACCATGCCTTGTGATTACTGCAGATAGACCGTGTGCATGGAAAATCTATTTTGTTTTCTTGGGTTTTATTCACCCTTGTAAAAATAGAAAATCTCTGGTTTTGTTTTCCCCATAGAGATTATTACTAGATTTTAAAACCTTCTGTTTGAAATTGTGCTCTCGCCATTCACTATATTCATTTGGACTATTATGGGATCCCTTAAAAATCTTTTTTGAACACAAGCTCATGTTTACAATATTGCTTTACTTGATGTCAATACTCGATTTCTTTTTAAATTTTGGACATTTTTCATGGCTTCTGAAACTCTTGACAGTCTAAACTCAGTATCTTGGGTCAATAGTTAGTAGACATTGATATATTCTTAGTTGATGAATATTTGCATAGTGGGGATAATGTTAAATAGGCCTCCTCATAATAAGCTGAGAGGGAAGAGCAGCAGACTCAGGAGAGGAGGTGAGAACTGGTGGTGGTTTGAGCTTGACTGTGGAGCAGGTTTCCAGCACACAGAGTCCTGTGCTTTGTTGAGGGTGTGGCAGGAACCTTTTCTGCCAGTAAAGTGATTAACTGGATCAGGGCTGGGTGACATTTGCTTTGCCCACGTTCTTTGTAAAGCGAATATTGGAGGATCCAAATCCCAGGCTTGTTGGGCAGCTGCTTTTCAGGCTCAATAAATTCAAATAAAAAATGGTTCTTTCTCAGCCCTGTGCAATCAGGTCTCTTGAGTGTAGCAGCTCTCCAATCTGCAGATGAAACAAGCACTCCACACTATTCAGAAACAATAGAGAGTCTGATTGTTTAATACCCTGATAAAAATGTGTTTAAAAAATAAATTATCTACTAGGTGCTGGGATTGCTTGAAATTCCATTAAACACTAATGAGAGAAGGAATAACAGACAAATTAATAAACACCCTACGCACTAACCTAGAAAATGCCAGCCTAAACCCTTTGATGCTAAACTGATTAAAATGAGAAACATATTTCATGTGAAACCGTTTGACATATTTTAGTGCATTAATTGAGGCATAATGAAAATGGAAGATACAGCACAGAAAAGGAAGAATACTCATTATAAAACAGGCTATGGTCTTGTAAAACAGTTGTACCCAACTGCAACCTTGGTTTTGTGCACATGAGTAAATCCACACCAGCAGAAAGAGCATAGAAGGAAGCTAAATATATTCAGATTTTAGTATATTTTCATGAGTGAAATCAGAGAGACGGATTTTTTTTTCAGTGAATTTCTGCATGTGTTACAAGATCATAAATCATAAATATCTTTGTACATATGAAAGATCAACCAATCCTGTATCTCCCATTGTTTCTGTAGGATAAACTTGCATTGGTGGTAAGGAAAAAGTTGAAGTGAAACCATGTCAGATTCAAAAGACAAATCTCATGTATTATACCTTGAAGACGTAAGCATAAATTAGAAAAAAAGAGAGAAAAGAGAATTATCTTCAGTAAAGGTAAAAGGGAGGTGCTGGTGTGCTTGTTCAAGGCATTATGTGCTCAGTACTTTGTCATTCAGCAAAAATGAATGAATCAATGTTGCCACAACAACCACCACACCTGGTGGAAGCTGGAGGTGATGGAATTAAAACATTTTCTGAAGAAACTCAGTGCCAGACTGTCGCACAGCGTGAAAAACCATCATTCTGTGCATTCAGATCGTGTCACCCAAGTCCTCACGTGTGAGGAGTCCTGGACACGTGCTTTAGTCCCTCCTGGGCAAAGAGGGAGGCTTGGGATGGGATTCCAAGCCATTCTTGGAGTAGGATATCTGGGGGAGTAGGGGTGAGGCTTTTCAGGAGACAGCCTGGCTCTGAGCCCCTGCACAACAGCTTCGGGCTAGAGCAGCACTGGGGGGCTCCACGTGTCCCTTGGCATCCCTCTGTCCCCTGAGGAAAGGACTGCTTGGTGTTAGCCTTCCCTGATGCCTTAGGATTTTAGCTTTTGTATTTTTCATGTATTTGTAATCCTGCAATTCTTTAGTGTTTAGCTCTAAACTCCATTTACAGTGCTAGCTATTGTCTTCACATTTTGGTCAGAACAGCTCCTCTCTAGTCCTGGCAATCAAGGGCACCTCACTGTCTCAGGTCCCAAAAAAATGTAAAGAAAAGTGAGTTGAGGGGGGAGCAAACATGGGGTAAATGACTTCATTACCTGAAGCTGTAATTGGAAAATTAACCTCCAATATGCAAATGGACCAAACTTATAAAACTGTGAAAACCCCTGACCTGTCATCCATTTTTGTGTGTATCCCCTGGGGGTGCTTCATCTGCCCTAAATGTACCTGAAGGCCCTTCAATAAACATAAATATAATAAATATAATATAAATATATATGTATAATTTCGTCTGGCCTCTCTTTTTAGGTAGCCTGATAAGGCATCATCCCCAGTGACATATGTGTGCAGGCACAGTGCATGATTTACTGTGGCCATGCCCTGCAAGTAAAAGTGTCACCAGATCATGATACAGAGCACATGAAGGCTGATTGAAAATCTCCCAGGCCTACAGTTGTCATTATCTAGGGTGACAATCTTGCTGCTGTACAGACAGGGAGCTTTATGGGGACACTGTTATGGACTATGAATCATCCTCAGTCATCTTCACTGTGTATTTGTGATCTGTATAAAAATTGGGTGCTACATAGGAGTAGCTATGTATTGAGACCTCTCAAATTAGGATTTAAAACCTAGAATAACCCAATCTAATCACAGAATCTATCTATCTATCTATCTCTCTATCTGCATTTCTTCAATTGTATTGTTCCTAATTATTTAAGTAGTGTTTGGGCCTCTCTTGTAGTAGGAAAAACTTGAACTAAATGACAGGTATTTTTTAAAAAAATTGAGCCATCTCATTTATCTGTTCAATGTCAGCAACAGAGGGATTCAAAGTCATGGGCTGCCATAAAAGTAATAAAATCACAATCTTCATCTCAGCCAGGTCCGGATCCAAAAACCTCTTTAAACTAGCAGGACTCTGTGAATTAAATTCACTGGACTTTCCAGTGAAATAAATAGCTGTTCTACTTCCTCTTGTAATTCATTCTGACACTGTTACAAAATGAATGTTTAAATATATTCCTCTAGAAATGAAAAATATTTTTTTTTCCAGCTTTTGGAAAACTGCTGTAAAAGATGCCTGTTGTTATTTGTTTGAATCAAACCTGCATCAGTGAGGTGTGACACAGAGCACAAAGAGTTTCATTGAAATCAGTAGGAGCAGGAACAGCCCATTATTCATTTTTGATGGAAATGGAAGAGGAACAAACACATCACAATAAAAAGCAAAGCAGTAGAAATTAATAACGTGCACCCCAAACAACAGGGACTTTCTTGGAAGTTTGTGAATGTAAGATCCTCTTCTGGTGTTCATGGATCTTACTTTTTCCTTGGTGATGTAGAATGCTATTAAATGATGGTATATCAGTAAATCTATCATTTAAATTAATATATCAGAAATAAGGGATTTCTGCATCTTTAGTTACGCATTGTCATCAGATAGACTACAGAGTAATCACAGTGGATTTACAAGCCTAATTCATTCTTATTCTGAAACCTTTCCTGTCTGAAAGACAAGGAACTAAACATGTTTTAATATTTTCATATGAAACACATAAATCTCTGGCGTGTCTGGTTGCTGCATGCTTACCTTAACCAAGTTTTCGGTATGTTAAGTGAGAAATTCCAACATTTCTATATTTAAAGATATCCTGAATGTTGGATGCTGATGTAAGAAATTTTTTTCTGTGCAGATAAGGTAGGGTATAAATGTTATTGAAATATTTAAGGAAAATCAGAGGATTTATTAAAACTGAATCCTCTTGATTTAAGACCAAAGGAGCAGAGGGTTTTGAGTAGTAAAGGAACAGAAAGTGTAGGGTGAGGGTGGTAGAGAATGTTTATCTGTGGTGACCAAAACTCATTTTTCCCAAAGCCTATTTCAATAACTTTTATCAGGGTTGGCTGAATCTGTGGAGATTTTTTTCCTTAGGAGTGGTTTGTGTCAGTGATTGAGGTAAATTTCTGAGTACAAGCACAGTGATTTGGATAAATGAAAATTGTTTTCCAGTTTTGCACATTCACCCGGTTCTGTGACAGCTCCTTTTGAAAGGACTTGGGACCTTTAACAGGGAAATGATAATCATTCTTAACATTTCTGGCTTTGTTCTTCATTTGATGAAGTCAGAAGCACAGAAAGACGTGAGACCAGGACCTGAATAATAAGCAAAGCTTTATTAGAAACTCAAAGTGTACTAATAACTTTTGTTGTGGATCTTAGCTTGTGCTGGAAAACTGAAACTGGAGCCAGTCCTAAGCACCTCAGGCATCATTACTGTCAAAAGCTGCACTGGGGACACAAAGATTTGGTTACTAACAATACACTGGAATCCTTGCCAGAGCAGTAAAACCCCTTGGTGTGGAACAGACACGGCAGCTCGGAGCATGAACCACCAGCAGTGCAGGCTCTGGAACAAACAGTCGTAGATTTCTCCTTACATCTTTCTCATTAACTTTTTAAAGCCTCTGCTGGCTTTGTGGGCTTATTGCTGGGAGCTGGAAATGATGGATGGAATGAAGGAAAGGCAAGTTGTGCTGCACAGTCACGGCCGTGGGGTGTTGGATGGTGTCACCCTGAGCTCATAAAAAGCCAGGACAGGTCTGAGCAGACAACTCACCGTGTTCCTTCCCACAGCAAAGCTGGCCAGGGCTGCTGAGTGCCCCAGGGCTGCCTCTTTGTTAGGATTTTGCTGGTTTTCTGATTTTTTCAGCTGGTGATTCTGCAAAGGGGGACTTCCCTGAGCTCCAGTGTACCCCAGGAGGTTCCACCCACTCTGAACTGATATTCCCCAAAAACAAAACATAAGTGATGACTCTGCCTTGTTTTCCTGCATGGCTTTGCCAAAGTCATTTAGGGAAACAGGGAAAGAGCACCATCCCAAGGATGGGTTTTTTAGGTATTTTTATCCAGTGCCTTATCAAACATGAACTCAAGTACTTGAGTTCACAATTTATTCTTTAGTTAATTAATTTGTTTCAAGACACCATTTTCTTTTGTTTTGACTCTTCTTGCTATGGTATTTCCCAACATAAAGGCTTTGATTTTTTCCACCATTAGTCCTGCATTTTCTTTGAACAGCAATACAAATAATAGTACTATCTATATAATAACAAATAGAGTTTTAAACATCATTTTAGATGTCATTCTAAAGAGATAGGTGCTTCCAGGAAAAAAAAAATACAGTAAAAGCTACAACACAAAAATAAGGAAAAGAGGGACTAACATATATAAATATAAATATCATATATATATATATATATATATATATATAT
>QUSF01000033.1:2414735-2457674 GCA_003676055.1 Chloebia gouldiae | reverse complement strand
ATATATATATATATATATATATATATATATGTTTGTCTGTAATCCCTTTCTGTTTGGATCTTATTGATCTATGATATTGATATCATAGTTCAGACTCTATCAGAATTTTAATCAAGTTTATTCACATGTTTTTGTCACATTCTTTGAGAAATGTTGATTAAATGTTAATTCTCTCTGGTGGGAGATGGGAAAACAGCATTGGTAACAGTCAAAAGCTCAACCAAAATACATTTACTTCCAAAATAATGGACTGGCTTCAGCCTGCCAGCTATGCAAGCAGAAGGAGCTGTGATGGATGTTACACCAGTGACTCTGCTCTCAAGCTTTATTGGACAAGAAAATCCAATTGAAATAATACTAATGATAGCAATAACAATAGTAATAGTGGTAGTAATAATAATATAATGAAAAAATAAGCTGTAGTAGATAACACAAGCTGGTGTTAAGCCACAATTCTTGTGCCTGTCCCATGTTTATATATAGAGACTGAACAGCAACACCCCCTAAGAAGTTCAAAGATGCACTTAACTCCAAAAATATTTGGTCCAGCCTGACCCAGGAGGTCTGCAAGCTTGGAAGGAGGAAGAACAATTATAAAGTTTGGGTTAGAAATGCAGTAGTCCAGCATGTGAGGACTCCATCCAGCTGTAGAGAAAGGATGTCATCTTGTCATCTCGTATTCAATGCATCCTACAGTCTCAGTCATCACACAGGGGTCTTTTATCCTGGTTCCAGGTAACTGACATAAAAATTTGCATTTTAAATTTTAAAAATCTACATTTTTTATAATCCTTTCTAAGCCAATTTAAGTTTTATATTTTATGTTTTTCTCTAATAGTATCGGCTTTATTATAAAGTATGGTCAAAACCTGTAAAATAAGGAGAGGATGAAGTGAATTTAAGCTTTGAAGAAGCTGATGATCCCCTGATTTGCATAATACTTTGAAATAGTCAGATGTGCAGGCTTGATCCCCATTTACACAAATTAAATCTGCAATTCATGCACAGACACAGGTGAGCTCCAAGTATCTCACAAAGTCCAACATGATTACCTCTGGTTCTTTTCATTAGATATCAGCAGGTTGCTCTATCTAGGTTAGGCAAAATTCAAGACCTTATTCATCTTTCCAGTCTATAACAGTTTTTTTTCTGCTGCACCTATGTGGCACTCAAGTCAGTTTAGCACAATTTTAAAGTTTTATTATAACTGCAAGTGGGTGAAATAAGCCTGTCAGTGGTAGTGCAATCTCCGTTCTTATTTTGGGAGGTGCTGAATTCCCTCAGGAAACTCCTAAGAGGAAAAGACTAAAAATTCACTAAATCACTTGAGATTGGAGGCATTAATGATGTTTTGGACAGCCTGGTGTCCTGTGCAAGGGCATGGCCAGTGTCTTCAGGGACACTGACAGAACAGATTCTCTTGTCAAATGCACTGTAGCTCAAGCAGTCCTTGGTATAGAGTTCATTTTTCCCCAACTGATTTCAAACAGAAAAGGTTTTTGTTTAGCTGATTACAGAAGTGTAAGAAGATGCTCCTGATTTAAGCAGCAACTGGGTGCAAAGAAAGAGGTACCCTGTCTCCTTTACTCCAAGATGTGTATTTCCTTTTAAATAAAAGTCAATGTAATTAGATATAAGTGTGGACGGTTTCATTTTTATATTAAGAAAAACACTTTTCAGTATAGTTTATCATAGTTTATCCTTAGATTTGTTGAGGTTTGGCAAGCTCTGTTTGGAAAATCTTTGCTACTTTTTAATGTGAGTTTTCTAGAGATTCACTTCTATTTTTAATCTCTCTTTGGCAATAACATAGCCATCTTTCCATTTGTTTCTCACCTTTATTGCTGAACCCACACATGTACTCTGGATGCTTTCTTATGGATCTAAAGTAAATCAGAGATGTGACCCAAAGTTCTGGAGGTCAGGAAAAGGGTTTTTTCCCTAGCCAGGAGGCTCTGCTCGAGTGGTGCTTCATACTCAGAACACATTTCACTACTGCACTGCTGTCCATCCTCAGGCTGCCTGTTAATTTTTAGAGAGAGTTTAGGTCGTTGGTTATTGATCTGTGAATTTCTTAGAGGTCTGGGAGCTGTGTGAGATGCCACTCAGTGAATCTGCTGGACTGGTGATCAGCACCAAGGCATGAGTGGCATTTTCCAGGCAAGGTACTCAGGAGTGACACTCTGTACAGAGCCCACAAACCAGGAAACCAGCTGGGCCAAAATAGCCTGATCTTCTTGAATGTGTCAAACAGTTCAAGGGGAATTTATACTTAGTCAGGGTTTTAGAAAGGATGCTGTCTGAGAAGTGTTTATTGTGGAGATTTGCTGAGTCAGGAGATACTTGCAGTTCATCATGTTTACATCTAGAATATGCTGAACTGGTCTTAACAGTGGTGTAATGTTTTGGCTCATCCTCTGTTTAAGTGGACATGCACATATGAGTATTTAGAAGTTGACAGATACCTCTTAATAGAAGGCAGCCCTCTTTGGTGGGACTGTGTTTGGGTAGGCAGCAATTTTCTTCAAATTATTTCTCACCAAGGGAATAATGAATTTTCCTTCTTGATCAAGGTATGACAACCTCTGCATTGATTCCCTTGATAAGTGTGGGCTGATTTCTTGCTAAATCTCAGTCATGATCATGTTTAAGGTGTGAACCTGTATAATAAAATATGGTTTGAATCTCAGTGTTCCTGCCAAGTCTATTTAAGCCCAGGGATGATTTGCTGACACGTTTCAATAGCAGGCACTCAGGAATGTGTCCCTGTAAATCCCCCTCCATTGTTTGTTAGGCTACTGATGCTGTTTGTAAACGGGATGCTACTTACTGCTGTCTTGTGATTGCTCTTCAAATCCTGCTGCCTTTGCTCAGTCCCTCAGATGAGGGAAGAAAGCAGTCTGGGGAGTATTTTGTAGGGAGAAATGTATGCCTTCAATATTAAAGTCACAAATCTGTAAGGAGTGCAAATATTCTGTCGCTAAGATGCCAATTCCCTTTTATTAGTCTCTGAGTAATTACTGAATACTATTTATTATGGAGGAGTGTATGAGGGAATAAGTGGGGTTTTTTTGTAGATGGGACCCAAAGTGAATTAAGGTGTTCAGTAGCAGTGAGATCTGTGTAGTGAGTTCATGAATGTAGGACAAAGGATGCAGAGATGGATTTTAAAAGTCTTGTAAAAAAGAACAAATATGTAGTCAGAAGTATTTGCAACTGATGCTGATTTGGGATGCAGAGTACAATTTTCTCCCCCTTGCAAACTTGGCTTCTGCTTCCCCATGGCTCCACATGCATTCCCTCTGGGAATTAAATGGGCTGGGTTTCCATGAGACTGCTTTATCCTGTTAGGACAGTGGATATTGGACACGTGGACACAGCCTATAAACCCTCAGAGCTGGGATAAGTAACTTTGCATACATCAGCTGCAGCACAGTGGCACTCTTAGCCCTGTCCCAGACTTCTAGGAACCAAGACAGCCTGTGGCAAGCACATTTCTCTCTGTGCACCTTTATAAAAAATCCTGAGAGAGAGAGAAATGTGCTTGCCACAACGGCCAACAAAAAGCCTTCTGTTTTACAAACACATGAAATTTTTAAGGCAAAAGAGACAATCAGGCTATCCAGTGACTGTACTGGGCTGTTATTGTCCTCCAGGAACCTGCAGAGATGAGGATGGTAGGACTGGGTTGGGGATGAATCAAACTCAGGTCACACCACTACAGGTCTAGGTGCAATAAACACCTTTCCTGGGGGATAAAATCCCTGCTGTGCAGTTACATTTGCCCATTGTTGAGCTTGACTGTGATTTCTAGGTCTTACAATAATACTGATATTATTAAAACTGCCTACAATCTTTAAAATCATGCTGTGAAAGTTAGCAAAACCTAACTGGATCTACCCATCAGTCAGTTTTCTTTTTCAAAGTAAATGGTCTAATGAAAATTCAGAATGTTCCTATGTGTAAATGTTCATATCCACTCCACAAATAAACTCATATCATTTATAGATTTGTATTTTACATTTTCATTCCGTGTATGTGTGAGTATATACACATGTACGTGCATGCACATGCTATATTTTTTTTCAAAATTCCAGCAATATGACTCTTAGTATTTTAAAAGGTTTTTGTTTAATTACCCTGGGTAAAACCAGTAAAATCAGTTTAATTGGGAAAGAAATTACCAATGCCTAAAAGTAGATTACTGCAATTCTTCATTTTTGTTACTGAATGGCATAAAATTTGGAGTGAGAGCTGCAAATTTTAGTATTTTCTCAGAACTTCCTGGTAGTCTTGAGCCATTAAGGTATTTTTCACCATTTAATTATATTTAATGTTTTAGGACTAACTAAATGGAATGTGTACGGTAAGCTTTCAAAATTAATTGATGCTTTTTCTCTTTAATAAATGCAAGGATGGAATAATGCCCTAAGCTTCAACCTATATACTGGTACTTCACTCTGAATATCCATGTCCACGAAGACAGCAGCCTCATTTCCCTCCTTCATAATAAGTTAATATTTTATGGAGCAGAACAGCAGAGAGTCAACAGGCAATTTAATATTATGGTCACAGTGACATAAAGCCCAGAACCCAGTGTATTTTTCATCTCCAAAATCTCAAAAGCCTCCTGCCTGCACACGATTTGGGTTAGATCTTGTGGCTCTGTATTGTCTATAGACATGTGGCTGTCTCAGAGAGGGACGTTCTGCAGAGAAGGGGTGGAAGTTTGGCTGGCTGGGGTGGTGGGGTGGCTGCTGAGGGCAGAGGGAAGAAGCTCCTTATCGAGGTTATTGATATCAAGATGATGGGAAATGCATTGGCTGTGTTTATAAACATAATTAACAACATGTAATTAAGGGTACTTAAGGAGAGGAGGAATTACTGTGAGCTTTGAAGTGCCAGGCTGTTAGTAGAAAGAAGCTGAGAATTTGGATCAGCAGAGGCTAGAGATGATGTGGGCTCTCCAACACACACTGAAATTGCTCTAAATGTCTGGGTGACCAGAGGAGCCAGTTGCTCCCTCTCCTCCTTGGAGGAGTCTGCAAGTTGCAGTGGTGAGAGAAGGAGATTCATTCCTTTCTTAGCCTGAAAGGAAAACCAGAGGACAATGAGGTTCCACTGCCCTGCTTAACCTCCAGTTAATACCTGCTTTGGGAAATGGAGCAGGACATAAACAGTCTGCTGGTTCTTTCCAGCTTCAGAAGTTTCAGCCAATGTGTTTTACTTCAATCCCTATTTGTCACCTGATTGACAATGTGTAAGACTTTAAGTGCTGTTCTTGGGTCAGAGAAGAGGTTTCAGTATCTCACTTTGACAGAGACAGCAGCAGACACTTTGGAAAGAAATACAGGATTCACATAAGCAGGGAGAGAGCACCACACTCTCACAGCTCTCCTCCATGGCACAGTGTTCTGTTCAGATCAATTCAGGTATTTCACTAATATATTTTTAGTTATTGAACATGAAAATTACATGGAGAAATTAAAAGACAGATATGCTCAGGGCAGGCAGCCTTAGAGATCTCAATTTCCCTGCTTCCCTTTTCATCCCATCTTTCTACCAAAGCTCATGCCTCTGAGAGCTGTCACAAGGACAGCAGCCCTCTAATTTTGCAAAACAATCCACAGTTGAAGATTTCTGTTTGATATTTGCTTTGCTATGGTTTTTTCCTCCAGTATTTCTGCTCTGCCACTGTTGGAGGCTTCCTTTTGGCAGGGCTGCAAGAAACACACGTCTTAACACTTTGGCCTGGGCTGTGGCAGTGTGTGTGCTGTGATTGATTGTGTTCATTAGGGAGGGTGGCTGTTGTTTGTTCCCCTATCAATAGATGGGTTCCCAAACAAGATAAGTGCAGGCCAGCACACTTGCTGTAGTAATTACTGTAGGTTCAGATAAAGCAAGTGGCACTGGAGGCTCCCTGTAATGAATCCTTGTTGACATGGAGCAGGAGATGCATTTTATTTATATATATATTAGACATTGAAATCTTCCAGAGGCAAATGGGAAGAGCTGCAAAAGAATAAAAGGTTTAGTTCTTTAGGGCAGTGCTTGTTTGTGGATCCAAGGACATCAAAATGTCTCACAAAATTGGATCAATTTTGATGAAATCTTCTTATTGGAGAACACAGCAGTAGCAGCAAAATTTAGTACACTCCAGCACAAAATCTTTGGCTAGTCTTTCTTACACCTTCTCATTTTGAAACATTCTTCTCTCACTTAAAATACAGTTAAGCACTTGAAGTGAAACCAAAATGTTTTCCAGGTACCTTTAATGTTCTTCACTCTCCCTCCCATGCACTCAGTTGGAATTTTTTCCCCTAAGCCTGACTCAGCAGCCCTCCTGCCTGTTCCTGTCTCTCCACTGGCTCCCTTGTCCTCTCCTGCTGAACTGAAAAGAGCAATTGCAGAGAAAGCACCACTGATCCCCACATGCTCTGAAATTGTCTGCCAAGCACACAGCTTCAGACTGAGCTGTGCTAACCGAGCACTCTCACATCCTTAGGTCAGCCACATGGGAGCAAGGGGATTGTTTTGTACAAAAAAAAACTGACTATGACCTTCACCCCTCATGTCAAGGAACTGGGGCCTCCCTGTTCCACATTGTAAGGCTCAGGGAAACTTTTAGATGTGATGAATTAACTTCTGGTGCACTGAAAAGCTCTCATAATAATTAAGTTTATGGTTACATATTGTTTCAAATGGCTGGATCCCCAAGGACTGCTTATACCCCAAAAAGGAAATGAGCAGCATGTTGCTATAAGATGTAATCTGAGGAAGCACAAAACATTTTTTATGCTTTTAATTAAATGACTTTTGCTTGGTGCCTGCCAAACCTACCCTCTAGTCACTCTCCATCTGATAGTGCAGGTGATGTTGGTGATGGAGATTTCTGTCCCTGCATCATTTTTACACTTCATAACAAGCCTGATAAAGATTTTTGATGGCACTGATGTTTTAAAAACTTATTCTTAAAACTATGCAACGAGAATTTACAGTTCTGTGTGTTATGTGACATGGGAAGTTTCTAAACCAAGCAGGCAGAAAAGCAAGTACCTTAAAATAAGTTATTTTAAGGCCAAAGAAGCTCCTGGGAGCTATTTGTGATTGTTATCCAGCTGTGTTATCTCAAGCACCAATTTCTGCATTGAGGTGCAAAGACCACACAAATGAGAGGAATCTTAGTTACCTTCAAAGGGTGGGGAAAGTTTCAGAAAGAAGATTAAATATGAGGCAAATGAAAGAACCCTCTGAGAAGTGATTTTTAAGCATTCAGTATCCACATCAGAGGTAAGAAATGAAGTGATAGAAGTAATTTTGCCTTAATTGAGCCTCCCTGACCCACTACAGACCCATTTAGAGCACTCACCCTCTCACACTCCTTGTGTGGGAGGGATTCTGAAGGGCTGTAGATGGGTCCAAGGTGTGTACTGAAAACGCAGAATAAAAGATACATCAGAGATGCATTACAACTTTAAGCCCAGTCAGCTTGGATGCAGTCACGCCTTGTTCACGACATTATTTGCAGCTATTCTGGCTCCTGAGCCCCAGGCAGGTGAGTGACACCAGTTTTGTCTTAAAAGTGCTGCAGAGGTTTGTGTCACCAGCCTGTAATTTAAAACGAATGAGCCCTAACGAGTTCCAAATGATTGCTGCGCCTTATACACGTGTGGAGTGAGAGCATATATAAATTACAGCTGTCATGCCGTGTTTCCTTGAGTTCCAAATCCAATCAGTGTCCTGAGACAGGGGTAAGAGCTACAATGTGGTGAAAGAGTAGGAAAAAAATTGAACAGTATCGCTGAAAAGGGGGTCTGTGCAATAGTTAAGACAAATCAGTAACTCTATAATAACCTGGTCTTGATCCTTACTGGGGATATTATATTCCTGTGATTTGTTTGGAATCAGATAAATGGAGCAGGGGGTGTAAAGTTTTAATCACTATTTTTGTAGATCACTACAACAAACTTGAGACACTGAATATCTTTGAGATTGTACTTGAATTACGTGTTTCATACAGAGGAGGGGTTTATCTACTGTTATGCTTTGTTTGGTTTTATTTAATAGTTATCTAAACATCACTTCAAATGGAAATAACAATCATATTCCTATAAACTTTAAAATTGCTGACTTCAGTTCTAATAATTCAAACAAATTCCCAGAAGAATTTTGTAAAAATTAGCCTTTTCTCCTTCCTTTGTTTAACAGCTTAACATGGGTAAAACATTTGTTAGGACTGTAAAGAAATTGCTCTGGCATGTTCAGCAGCACAGGAGGTTGAGTGAGGAGAATAAGTTGCCCAGAAAAGAAATGACATAAGAGAGTCACCTGTCACTGTGAGATTGAAAGAAAATATGGTTGACCTCACCCTTGAACAGGTTTCTTAACCAACAGGCAGGTATATCTCTTAGCATGTCTTTCCTTTTCCCTGACTTTCTGAAGTCTGTCTTGCTGTGGGTTTGAGCTCTGTAGGATTAAACTACTGCAATTAGCTCCAGCTGTGGCTTGAGGGAACGAAGCTCTGAAGAAATTGCTCTGTATTGTAAAAAAATATGATCATCTTAAACTGTAATACATGGCATAATTCCTGCAGCAGTTTCAAAATTATGCACCATCAAATGCCATCTCACGTCCCTCATGATGGTCATTAGCAGTTACGTCGCATTGAATCACAGAAAACATCATGAATTTGGTACTAATAGAGCAGAACAAAATCTCTGCTGGCTTCTGAGTCTTTTTCTTTAATCTCCATAACTGGATGCTGCAGATCAGCACTGGCAGGGAGTCTTGTTTCTCTGTACCTCTGTGCTGGCTTTTAGTTTTAAGACATCAATTCTAGAGAAAATTCTGTCACTATTAGGCATCTAAATTTGGTAATTTATGCAGGACAAGCACTTTATCTATCGATACCAGCCCTCCTCTGCCTTGTGCTCATAAAATCCAGAGAGCACAAGCCCTGGTGTGCAGCCACCATTGCCCAGGTTAGCAGGGCTTTGCTGCTGGAGGAAAAACTGCTGTGCTGTGAAGGAGAGGAAGAGGTGCCAAATCTCCCAGGTCTGAGACGTTTCTAGAGCAGCAATTATGCACTTGCATTGGCAAGAACCAGACTGGCAAACAGATGTGTTCATCCTATCAGGACTCCCTTATTGCCAGCTCGTGGGATAATTTTGCAGATGCCAAGAAAATAAATCTGAACTGTCTGTTGGAGTGTCCAGGTAAGAGCCAGACAGTGTCTGTCTCTTCTGTGCTACAGTGGCATTAGGGCAGGAAGAATTGTATTTGATGGGAATTCTCAGAATGGCTCAGAAATGGGAACAGGAATGAGAGAGTGAAGCATCAGCATTCAGTGGTCATTTTTTAGGAAAAGCATTACATGAGAGAAAGGGACAGTGACAGGAATGAGCAACAACCACACCCACACTCATCACTCTGAGATGAACATGGGGGAAAAATTGAAGCTCTTGTCAATGTTAAACTCCCATCAGTCATTTGATGAATAATAATAAAAAAAAAAAAAAAGACAAATAGCGACACAACCTAAACACTATCCCAGGGAGAGGGGAGCACTTCTTTTTATTTTCAATTGTCCAGTGATGTCACCAGACATCAGCATAAATTCTTGGCTCAGTTTTGAAAGCTGGACTTGTAACTGAATCAAATCTCAAAGTTTGTGGATGCCTTTAATTGTTTGTTTTGTAATCAGTGTCTGCCTGACAAGTTTGTTCTGTTGAGGCCGATTCTGTGTGGATACTCTGCCTGCAGGCAGAGCTCTAATGATGTTTAACTGTCCTGTATAGAAAAAATAAACACAAACCATTCTGGTAACATTTTGTTAAGTGATTGACATTGGATATCAATCTGACTACGTGGGAGTTTGTCTCCCCATAAGACAAACCTCACTTATGTTGTTAAATAGATGATCCATTAGCAACAAATATTGTCCTACAAGTCTGTTGTGTCTCACAGGAGAATGGTCACAGTGATTTCTCTTGAGATTCCTCTTAAATTGAGATTGAGAGATGAGTCATGTCTCCCTTTAATTTATTTGGATTTTCCAAGAATTTTGTCTTGTATTGAACTACTCCAAAGTTCAGGTGTTGTAGAACTAATGCTGCCTCTAATGTTTTAAACAGCAGCATGTCCAGCTTTTAACCACATTATTTATTAGGAACTGGGCTTCCTGTTTGCTGAAGTTTAAAGCCACTTCTGTATCCCATAGAGCGCTCTCTTTAAAAGCCCAGCATGACAGAAAAGACTTCTAATTTTAAACTCTCCAAAGTGGTAACATGCCCTCAGAACAGAAGTAATTGATTGGCATGTATCCTTAATGTAATATAATACCTTCAAAGAGCTGCTTAGCCTACTTTCTGGAAACATTGCTGCTGTGTTTTTCTATAGCTATTTTTCTTTCTTTGTGTTACATCTTATGACCTCATGTAAAGCTGGTCATTTTACTGTACCTTGAATATAAATTATTTTAAAATAGTCATGATTCTGAATAAGTGTCATGCTGATCTCCATGAATTATCTTTTTTTTTCACTAAACTTCCATTTGCAGCTATTCTTGGGTATAGGCTCTGCTTCACAGAGGTAAAAGATAGATGTGAGATTTTGTCAAATTACTTTAAAAATGAAAAAAATCAAATACAACACTGGAATGACTAAAATTTTAAATACAAATTCAAAACACTATTGGGTTGTGACCTTTCCCTGGGTGGTTTATTTGAAAATCTAAAACTTTTGAAATTCACCCCCAAATTAATAGGTGCCCTGGTTTAGGGCAAATTTGAGAGGAAAGTTTCAAAGGGGTCCCTCTGGAAAGCAGATTCAAGCGGCCCCTTCCCCTACTGGTTTTGGATATTTTTCCTTGGAGAAAAGTGGGAGGACTTGTTTATTTAACCAGCAAAGAATTCACAAGCATAAAAAATGAATAATATTAAACGATAAAACCTCTTTGCTTTTCTGAAGAGGTGGTGTGTTGGTTCTGAATTAATTGATTTTTAGTGTGGGGGGAAGGAGCCAGCCATGGAAGTGATTTTCTGAGAGGAGCTGCGCAGCCGCCAAAGAATCCTCCCGTCGCAGGCACGTCCTTTTCTCTCTCAGAACTTTCTTATAGAGGAGCACAGAGGAAAGAAACAGAAAACAATTTCTATTTCTGCTCCTTGTTTTTCCATGTGGAATGTGTTTGGAGAATTGTTTAGCTGGGGTGATTGCTTGGTTGGATTCTGGTGAGGATTGTTTGAGCCCGATGGCCAATCCAACCCACCTGGGGCTGGGCTGTCAGGAGAGCATCACGAGTTGTGAGTTAGTTAGATATGGTAGTTAGAAAAAGTAGGTAAGGAGTTTTAGTATCTCCTTTAAATAATATATGAATGTATTCTAATATAGTTGTAATAAATCATTCAGCCTTCTAAACCAGAGTCAGACATCATCATTTCTTCCCACTGGGTTCACCTGCATTTACAATATCCTCCACCATAAACAGGGCTCCATCCACAAGCCTGGGAGAGACATTGACTCTTTCACTGCACAGATGAAACGTGTAAACATTAATCCTCTCTTAAGTCAGAGAAAAGGAGAGTGAAGACATGTAGAGGACAATATGAAGACATCAAGGTCAGTAAAGAAGGACTCAAATCCCAGATGGGAGAAGAATGAGGAGATGCCTTAGTCTTGGGCTGAAAATCCATGGTGATAGACTGTGATACATTAGAATATCCCAGTAATTCATGAAAAAAAGCATGGGGGGGTGGAGTATTCAAACTGTAGACATGAGCAAAGGCACCCATGCTGAAGCAAAGCAGATGTTAAAGTAGCTGTGATCCAAATGAGAAGCTTGAACAGAGAGAGAGAGAGAGATAAGAGTGATGAAGACACTTTGCCCCCAGGGAAAGAAGAAGACCTCTGTTCCCAGAGATGATCTCAGAGATAGATGCAGAGAACCCTTGCTTCTGAACAGCTCATCCTTAACAGTGTACCCCATTAGCCAAAGAATGAGCCCTCAACATTTGTAGAGAAAGATGTAAGTTGAGGGAAGGAATGTTCACATGGCAGGTTTCCATCTCCCAGGTGGCTGATTCACTGTGACATTGAAGCCACAAGAGAACTGTCTCTTGTGGAGAAGTCTCCATGGCATGGCAAGAAAGACTCCTCTCCCTAAGTGGACTGAAGAGAAGACTGAGCCATAACCATGAGGGTGGTGGATGCACTGTGTGTTGTCATTAGAATTATCTCCTGCCAGAACCCAGAAAATCTCATATTCTATTTGCATCTAAATACATATATTTACCATGTATTTATGCTAGCAGGATGAAACCCAGACACTGCATTAATTTCCTCGGTCCTTCAATCCTTGGATCTGCTCTTTGTCAGAACATGTTATTAAATGCTTCACAGTCACACCTTATCTGACTTTCTGACCAGCTACAACAGGAGCTTTAGCAATGTTGGCAGTATGACACCAAGACTAAAACTAATACCATATATGAATATGTATAAATATATTAAATTCAGTCCTAACAGGTCTTTTTTGTGCTTTGGAAACTATGGTGTGGTAGAAAAGAGATTTCCTTGCAACTACTTTTAATTCATTAATTGACTTTCTGTAAAGTCATCTGAACTTTCACATGATGTATTCCACTAAAAGGCAATGTGTGTATTTTCTAGTAAGATGATAAATAATGTGTGTAAAATCAATAAATATAAAATGAGACAGATAGGAACACCTGTTCATAGAAATTACTTGCTTTCAATTTGTTTTTCATTATGTTTCATTTTACCATGTCTGGTTTCTCAAGTCAGTTTGTTTAAAAATTGGCAGAGTGTAGAAATAGGTGACAGTACAAGAATAATTGTTTCCTACTTACTTCTAATAAATAACAAGCTTAAGAAATATAATATGTACAGCAAAATCATAAGGAATTTATTCCTGTTTGGGCCAACTTCACTGCAAAGGAAGAGAGACTAGATTTCTGTTCCAAAGGGACAAAACAGGTCTTTTGAGCAGCAAAGGTGAATGAATAAATTACTGTGCTATCAGGGAAAAGGAAAAATCCCCAGTGGGTTCACCCCACATGGTTACACACCTGAGTTATCTCATCTCCCAGCATCTCATTCACATGTGTGCTTGGGCCCCAAACACAAACTCCCCAGCCAATATATTCCTCTCCTCTCAGCAATTTAGTCTGAATACATCCTTTTGACTCTTGAAGTCTTGTAAACAAACAGAAGCATCTTTGGTTTCTTTATTCACAAATCTCTACTTCAGCTCAGGGCATCAGCAACAGAGAAAATTTGGAAGGAATAACAATAGATTTCTCTTTTGAATTCATGAAACTTTCCCTTAATGAAATTTGTTCCAATACGCTGCAAGTCACAGGCTGTAGTTGTTTACTGCTAGAAAAGGCTGCTGCCCTTAGGAGGGTTTATTTATTTTCATGATCTGTTGCAGGGAGCTTTATTGTCTTAGATTCTGTGCTTTTGCTGGGTGAAGAGTGTCCAGAAAGTGTGACAGGGAGTGGGTGACACCCCCTCAGAAAAGTCCTTGCTCCTGGCCAGACTCACAGTGCTCCACCTTTGGGAGCAGCATGGCCAAATTGAGAGCTATGAGGATTTGTTGGATTTTTTAGATCTTTTTTGGTTGAGAAAACTTCTACAATAAAATTATCCAAATAAATAAAATTCATCTCCAGTAAAGCCAAATCTGCGTTTCTCCCAGGAGCTTCCCTGTGCTGCCTTATGAAGCCTTTCTGTTCCATAAGGCACATGAAAGTTCCCTCTCCCACTTCCCTCCTATCACTTCCTTCCAGCACAAACATAGAGCATTTAGCATCTTATTCACGTGGTGAGGAAAAAATATGCACATTGCATTGGAGGCCTACAAAATGAAAAAGTAATAAAAGAATCTGTTTGTGGACACAGATAAGCCATTTGGTGTTTGCCAGGGACTGCTTCAGAGGTGCTGCAGTTACTCCAAAGCTTCTGTAATAGTGAGAGTGAGGGATAGGAGCAGGAAGGGATGAGATGAAGGCTCAAAACAGGGATCAAAAGTGCAGGGAAGCCATTCTGTGAGGTGGTACACTAGCCTGGAGCAAAAACTTCAGTGATATTTTAACAAAAGCAGTTTTTGCACCACAAAATAATCTTTTTCAGCATAGTTCATTAATATCTTCCTGTTTGCCGTGGATAATAACTCTTACTAAGGTCTAATCAAAACGTGATTTTAATAAAGCCTAGCTTTTAGACATGTTAATTTTTGTTGAATATTCTGATTTATTAACTAAGCAAAGAGAAATCAGAAGGAGCATGCACTCTGCAGAGTCATATATATGTTATGTTCTAAAAAGGTTTTTTATTGAAGGGTTGGAAACCTTTTTACTCCTGATTGTTGGTTATTTGGAAAGTGTATGTAGTACCTCTAGAAATAAAGGGGATGATTATGTTTTATAGGCAAGAAGGGATTAATAAAACTCATAATGCTCAAAGAAACAGCTGTTTCTCTGTTTTGTAGTGCTTCTAAACCCTCATCTAATGCAGAGTGAGTCAGCTGGGAGACACCACTAGTGTTAAAAAAGAATTAAATGGAAAAGTAGTGGTTATTATTTGAAAACAATTATTCTCTAATTGTGCTTTGAGGAGAGGAAACAAAGAAAGAAAACTGCTGGTAAAATAATTTATAATTGGAACAAAGTATAGATTAGGAAGAAAAGATCTCTTAAAATAAAGACTTCCTAATCCATAAGCAGAAATGAAGCAACAGCAATAATGCTTTTATTAGTCTGTTTTGAAAAGGCTGCATCATTCACAAGTGGGGTTGAAGCCAGGGAGTGGAGCCAGGCTTCCTCCTGGAGCTCCTTTTGGAAACTCCAGCTGCATTCCCAGCCCTGCTGCTCCTTTAGCAAAGCACTGCACTTCCTCAGGCCTTCCTCCCCCATCCAGCCTTCACTCTGGTTTTTGAGTTTGGCTAGGGTGGGTTGATGTGTCAAGGATGCAAAGCAGAGTTACTGGCATTTCTATGCATTATTTTTTCTTTTCCGTTGCCTGGAACATTCGTATGATTTTGCTGTCTGACTGGCAGAGAGAGAATAAAGAATTTGTTATGCTCCATTATGCACCTTTCATTAGAAATGTATATATTTAATAGCTTGCAGTGATATTAAGCCTCATGATGTAATCCTTATGCAATTTTTAATAAAGGCAGAATTCCCATCAAGTTTGAAGGTTGTCAGTATGAAAGAGATGTCAAGATTTATCCCATTAGACTAGAAAATAATCTGCCCTGGTGCTTTATGTTCTTTCAATAATGTATTTTAATGGCATCTCTGTCATTAAATGAAGGAATTGAATGAATGAATACTCTTTGATTTGATAAATTAATGGGCTTTTCTATGAGTCTTTGTAAAAAACCTTAATCCCATAAATACTTCTAGATTTATAAATAGTATCTTCTTAAGTGTGTCCAGTGTGACTGCTTTTACTCCTTGTCCTTTTGTTTAGTTTTGGTTTCATTTACTTTTACTTTTCCAAACAAAACAGTTCAATCTAAACCATAACTGTATAGGCAAATAAATCTCTACTCCTAAGCTTTTCAGGGATTTGGCAATCAGGAACTCACAGATTACTCTTATGAAAAAGAGAAGGGAGAAAGAACTCAATAAAAGACAGGACCACCTGTTCCACCAGTAGCCTGAGAGCCAGAGGAAGCCCTGAAAAAGAAATGACTGCTTCATTCTTTCCATTTTTTCAGCTTCTGCCCTTTTCAGTTTCCTGTAAAAATTTTCCAGAAACTAGACTTCCTTTCTGGAAAAATAAACATGTTTTGTGTGATTGCAGATTGTGTAAAATGTGTGATAAGGTAATGAGATAGTGGCAAATTCATAAAGATACGAGGTTTCCCTCTTTTTCCTGCTGGTCACTGCCTTTATCTATCTTATCCTTATAATGTAGGCAGTGCTGCAACATGCTGCATCTAGAGTTCACTCCAAAGGAGGTTTATAAATAAATGAAGAAGACCTTCTTGAGGCCAAAGAAAGTAATTTATTAGTCCTTAAAACTGAAGTATATAAATTTGAAAGGCCTTCATGGGGCTAAATAAAATAAATTAAACCTAAAAAGATGCTATTTCAGGGACATAGATTTATCATTTTGAGGTATGTGGGGGATATACTCATGTTCTGAAGTTTCATAAAGGAAGCTCTTTGTTTCTTTGAAAAATCCATTCACTTTAAAAATAATGAGATAAATGTAAGATTCAAAGTACCTGATGTTTCCTGGATCCTGGAATAAATTACTGTCCCCTCTTTCTGTTATATTGGGCTTCAGTGCCATTTCCTTAGCAAAATATTTTGCATAGAAAAAAGTAATTTGAGCTATTCCAGGTCTAAGACCACATGACTGGCAGATCTGATTTCCCATTCATTCCCACCAGCACACACCTGTGCCACATGCACAGGAGCATTCTGGTGCTTGTGGTGCGTGTGACCCTGTGCCACCAGAAAAATAGGGAGTTCAGCTGATTTTGGAAGTCATAAATGGCAGCAGAGGAAGCAGAGACCTGGTGGGGTGCAGAGAACTTCCTTTCATCCTTCTTTTTGTGTAATATCTGCCCCATAACTTTTGTGTTCCCTGGTGATGCTCTAGTAGCAAGACAGCTGCTGCTTCTGGAACAGAGCTTTTACTTGCTGCTCTTGCTGCTTGGGATATTTCTTCACTGACATCCTCCCCATGGTTTGATAGGAGAGAATTTTCTCTAGAGTTTTCTCTTTTCCCAAACAAAATTTTATTTCTGCAGGATTTAGTTTGTCAATGGATGCATTTCAGTATTGTCCCAGATGGTGAGGCAAGATGCAATCCATTTGCCATCTGTATGGCAGCTGTCTTCTGTTAAGTGAGCAGTTTTTCCTTATCTCTTCCACAGCCAGTCCTCTCTCAGGAAGACATCTGCTGATAATGGTTTATTGAATGTCACTGCATGGCTGATAAGAGCTGTAACATCCCACTGGGAGATGCCCCACCCAGACGGAGGAGCCAAGCATTCCTACCTGGATATAATCTTGAGTATCTGGAACACCAGCATGACTTTCCCTGCACTGGATTTCCCAGGGAACAGCTGCCTCTTGCACTGCAGGAGGACTGCACAGCTTTTCTACAGGATCACTGCTCCACCAGAACCACACCTGCCACTCCAGGAGGACTGCAGCCACAATTCCCAACTGGACTGCTGCCAACACCCTGACCAACAGGGTGTCAGGTACTGACTCTGCCAGTGTTGGTTTGGTTCACTGCATTGTTTATTTTATCATTTTATTTTCTTCCCTAATAAAGAACTGTTATTCCTGCCCCCTTATTTTTGCTGAAGAGCCCCCCTTAATTTCAAATTTTTAACAATACAGAGAGAGGGGGGGTCTATGTATTTTTTCCATTTCAGGGAAGGCTCCTGCCTTCCTTAGTCTTTCCAAACCAAGACAAATATTGCTGATTTCCCCCCCACCCTTTTTTAAAAACCTCTTTCATGGAGAAAAAAATTACTCAGTCCCCAACCACCTGCCAAATTCCAGGAAATTCTGTGTTCTAGAGGATGTTTCATCTAGTGTGACGGAGAGAAGTTATCAAGCCCATGTGGCATTTGCAAAGTGTCCTCACCTCCTTCCCACTGGCCCTGGGAAGCTGCATTGAATCTGTTTGATGAGCAGGGGCAGTCCAGCTCTAACAGGTTGGTGTAACTGCTCTGGTGTTCCTAAGAATTATTCAAAGGAGAGGCAAAAGCAAGTTAGAGCACACAAGCCTTGCATCAAACAGTTCAGCTTCCATTGACCTTTCTGAGTGTGTGCTGTGTTAAATCAGCTCTGTGAGACACGGCTGCCCCAAGAACATGCCTGGAGGCAAGTCAGAACTCTGTTTTGCAATTTTGCCTCTGGCTGACAGCTGTAAAAAGTGTTAACTAATGAAATATTCTAAATGGGTAAATAACAAAGAAAAAAAAATAGAAATCTATAGACAGCTGCCCATAAAGCACAGAGTGAATTCCTACTTGCAGATTTCAGTTTCTTTTCATACTTTGACATCCCTCGTCATCATATAAACCAGCCTGTGAATCCAGAGCAGTAGGCAGCAAAATCCTCATTAAGTTGCCCATACTCCTGTTGTTTTTCTTGTAATCTCAAGTTTTTCCTCTCCCAGAGTGACATGTGCTGGAGGGAAGCACTGTGTCAGTACCTGGAGGGAAGCGAATTTAGGATGTTATATTGAAAGTTTTGCCTTTGCTGATGTACATGGCTTCTAAACTGCTAAAAACTAGAGTGTAATGCCACTGGTGGTCCTCCAAAACCTGGAGCACCCTGTAGCAAGGCACGACCTCCTCCAGAGCCTGGCTTGCTCTTCCTTCTCCATAACATTTAATAAGAAGGGCCAGAAATATTCCAGGAGACTGAAACATTACAGTAACTTGGGGGGTTGAGGACCTTGTTTGCCAAGCTCTGAATTTCCTTTCGTGTGGTGTGAGAAAGAGAAGGAATGTCCCTGTGATCAGAGGCAGTTCAGCTCATGCAGGTGACAGTCTTAGGAGGGCTTGTGGGTGTCCTGCCTTGGTGCTGAAAGGATTAAATTCAATAGAATTAGCCAGAAAAGTGCAGTTTTCCCTCACAATAGCCTCCAGAATAATTGTGTCACCACAGAGATTAATAATTAAGCAAAACTCTCCCTTCCAATATGTCACATTCTAGGCTGAAGGAGCTTTGTATTATTTTTCAGGTAATATTAATTAAATTCACCCTAAGTTATGAAATGTTATGTAACGGTGATGTCTGTATTTCCTACTCCAATGATAAAGCAGAGTTTGGTTTCTTCAAACATTTCACACCAGCTGGCTTGTAGGGCAGGTCAGGAATACTTCAGGCCATGGTTAGGGTTTGTGAGCTATCAGAAAAAGAAAACACGTTGTGGTCAAAGAAACCTTGTACCAGTGGGATTTTCCTCTGCTCCACAGATGGAGACAGGGCTGCAAGGAGTGGAGTGTTCTCACTGAATATTTTACATGTAGTCACAGACAGGGGAAGACATCTTCTACAGCTTTTCCTCTGCCCAGCTGCAGATGTGGGAGGCACACCTGGGGTTTAACCCTGTGTTTGTGTGAGAAGGCAGCACTGTGTGACCCATGCTGTAATCCCAGGATTGCAGCTGGCTCAGCTCCTCCAAGCAGCCCTTTATCCATCGTGTTCTGCTCCTGGGGGACACAGAGGTTCTGAACAAGTTTTTGGACTCATCAAGAGGCATGACATGTCCTTGCAACAGCTGCCATGTTCATTTCTGACATTTGCTGAAATAAGACAGTAAGTTTCCAGATTCTTGTTTTCCTGACTCTTCATTCATCTTGGGACCTGAAAGTCAAACTGAATTTTTCCTGGTTTGCACACAGTGTTGCTGCTAGTGATGATGAATTATTCATTGCAAATCTAAATGAATAAGCCTATTGATGAGTGCAAATCAGAAATTAGTTCAGTTAACTTTGCAGGAGCTTTACTGCCCAGAGGAATTGTTTGCTAAGGAACAAAAATGGCCAAAACTGTGGTGTTCAGGGAACTTCACAGTTTTCTCAAAACCAGATTTCAAAACTGCTTCAGTAGATGAAATGTTTTTTGCCTGGTTCAGTTTCTGAAAGGATTTACAGTATAAGGTAGATCTCTCTTGGCATGAAAGTCAGGCATTCCTCACTCAGCCTATGGAATAAAGTTGCACTGAAGTGTTTCAGTAGCTGAATTTAGCTCATTAATAAGTGATGAGCACTACAGCCACTGCAGCTGAGTCCTGGGATTTGCTGTGACTGTGCACAGCCCCACTGGAATCAGTGTCTGTGCCCAGTGGTGTGATCCACTGCCATGACACAAGGTTTTGGATTTCCAGAAAGAACAAGGAATGCTGCAGCAATAGGATTAATAATAGTCCAAATGGATCCTGGCCAGCAGAGCAGCTTGTTCCTGCTGCAAACAGTGCCCAGAGCTCTCCACTACATCCCCTTCCAGTGACAACAGCCATTAAACCACCAGTGCCACATTTCAAAATTCAGCAATAACACTGTCATCTGAAATTCCACAAATACTGACTGGACAATTTAAAACCCAGTGTTTCTTCCCTGTCTTGCAAATTTTTGCTAATGCTGACTTTCACCTGCATGCCCAGTTGATTTATATGCATTGACAGACAGATATGTAGAAAGGGAACTATTTTTTATTTTAAATAGAAAATAAGACTAAATACATTTTTTCTGGTTTTTTAACACAACTATTTGCAAAAGATACAGCTCAGGAAAAAGCCTTTCCTAGGTTTTCTTCCATGAATCATGCCATAAGCCTTTGCAGATCTGCATGCAGATTTAGAATTAGAACACCTGTAGTTAGACTCCATGTTTTTACTGTTCTAAGTCATTAAATGGGGATGTTTTTCTGTATTTCTCTGCTTGAAAAAAAACAGTCCAAATATCTTCATCTGTTGCTATCTGTTCATTCAACACAAATAGTTTGGCTTTCCTTGGTCTTCTTTTTATTACCAAAAAAAATAGCCATAGAACACAAAAATTCATTTAACATTCATTTGCTCTCCAAAGCAAGTAGATGTACAGTTAGGAACTAGTAACCTATAGGGCAAAGGGAACTTTTGCCTTGTAAGAGAAGATCCCTGCTGTCACTCCTCCCTCTCCCCCCTGATCTGTTCAATACTTTCTGGGAATGCACAGTGTAAAACCTACAGAAGATCAGATCTTTCCTGGATTTGGTTTTATTACATAAAGGCAGTGCATTCAAGTAATTTGTGTCATGCTGCTCCCCTGCACCCCCTTGGCATAATGTGCTCCAGGAGATGGGAACAAAGGCACAAGTGTGACATCTATTGACAGCCCTGGCTGGCAGGACACGGCAGCCTGAAAGCTGCAGCAGGAGCAGGGAAAGGTCTGTGATAGCCTCTCCTCTACAGAACTCATCATTTTTAGAGAGATTTACAGCAAAAGGCTAATGTTGGGTTTGAATTGCCTGTGTTTTATGTGTTCAGTTAAACCTAAGCCCTGCATAAGTTTCTAAAAGAATAATCCATCCTGAGCTGCGAGAAACAAAAGATACTGGAAGATCCTCTAGACTCCTGAAGGAGTGGAGCAGGGAATGCTTCATGTTTCTGGTGTTCATATGCTCTTTCCTAGGCATTTTCCACTGGCTAATGATTAATGCATCCATCCCTGGAGGCTGGTGCTTATCAGGCTGTGTTAGCTCTGGAAATGCCACAATTTCCCGAGCTGGAGCAACCTGAGGAGCCATCCCAGCTGCAATGAGCCATCTGCAGCTCTGCTGCATGCTGGCCACTGCCCAAACGAGGATCCTGGGCAAGGCAGACCTTCCTCCTACTCTGCTGCAGCTGGTCTCGTGTTCAGACTGTTTGAGCTGTAGCAATGAACATTATTTACAGTGCTACAGGCTCTGTCTAGCTGATATTTTGCCTTTTGATGTGGCTATAGAGGAAGCTGGAAGTGTCAGTGTGCCCAAGCACAGGATTGTATTCCCTGTACTGTGCACTTCTTGAATCATCATTTGAAATTTCCCTGTTGTTTTTCTAGCGAGACACAGGTTTTCTCACAGTTCTCTTAATTTCTGACAAATCAAAAAGAGGTATTTGCACTTCAAATAGCCAAGAGCCGTCCTTATTTCGATTGTTTATCACAGGCAGAGAGGGGGTGGTCTCCTCGTGGTCATCTCAAGTATCACATTTGGATTGAAAGGCAAAGTTTTCTATGTGTCACCTCAATTCCACTCCTGTAATGCCACCACAGTCAGCCTACTCTTAGTACAAGAAGCCCTTGCTTGTGGGTAGTTTCCAGACAAAAATCCTGTGAGTGAGCCTAGGGAAAAGTGGGTTTTGAAAGTCTGTAAGCCATCTACAGGGAATTAATTGCCAGAGGCTACTTACTAAGATGGCTGGCGCATGTTGTGCACCTTTAGAGAGAATAGTTTTTAAAGTAAATCACCTTTCTTATCTCATTTTTCTAATGTGTAATTCCACTGGCTTTGGAAAGGTGACTTACAGTTTGTCTTTATTTTAAAAAGATTGAGATCAGGCTTTTTATCTTCAATAAAACCTGGTTTTGCTGAACCTTTGAAAGATACTCTTAAGAGAGATTTCTAATGTTTTCAGTGGCAATAGCTTTGAGATGAATGCATGAATCTGGGTAGAACTGAGGATTTTACACCTCATTTTCCATTACATTTCTCTCATCAGAGGGGTTTGGATCTCAACTTAGACTTTGAAGAAACAAATTAAAATATTGCCATTAATTAAATGTATTGTGATACATTCATATTTATTAGATAACCCAGCTTTCCTCAGTTACCTTTTAGCCATGGGTTTCTGAAAGAAGGCAAATTTCTACCCCTGGGAGCTTTTTTGTGTAACCTCCACTTCTACCCAGCTGGGATTGCTGCCTTTTACAAATACATGCAGGAGCTGTTCCTTCCTCTTCAAATCCAAGGCTTATCTGAAGGGATAAGAAGAAAGTAACCCAGACTCAAAGGTGCAACTAAAATGTGCTCTTGTTTTCTTCAATGTTGCTGATTCTTAAAGAGAGAAATATATTCCTTCAATAAATTAACACACAGCGAAAATCTGTGTGGGAGAATGTGGATAAAAAATGTGTAATTTCAAAGTTTGCCCTTTTTTCTGAGCCCCATATGCTAAGTACCAAAATAAAATTACAACACAGGGGGAATGGGATGATAGATCCAGGACATGGTGAGAAATATATGGCTATTAATTTGTAATTTTGTTTTGCTAACTGTGAGACTAGAAGGCTCTCTGTACACTAAATAATGACGGCATTTAGAGCGATAAATCTGAGCATCCTTGTGCTGTCTCCTGCTGTTGAATAAATCTGGTGGCTTGTTACAGGCTAACAGTTCTGCTGATGGTTTTAACTGGGCTGTTTCACACAAAACCCCTCAGCTCCACTGAGATCCTTGGACGGGCAGGAATGGAGCTGTGCCCTTAGGGGGATGCCAGGATGGATCTAAAGTGTCCATAATGCTCATTTTCCTGGGAGAGCCTCCTTCCTTAAGCTCTGCTCTCACCACAGCACAGGTGCCTGTGTCACCTCTTGGAGGAACCCTTCTTTCACAGCAGGAAACCCAGAGCAATCCCATTCATTACCTGCTCCCATTAAAGCCTTAAGGAAAGCCAGGTTAGAGTGGGAAAACTCATTTTCACGTGATATGAGGGATCATTAGGCAGCTGAATGATTGCAAGAAGTGTAATGCACTATAGTCTGGCAGGAGGATTCCTGCACACCCAGGAAACATTAACTCTTTATAGATGCATAAAGGAGGGAATTTTTTGTTTTGTTGTTGTTGGGGTTTTGGCTTTTTTTTTCCTCTCTTAAGCTCCATTTTGTGCTTTCCAGCACCTGTTGTGATGTAGAGAAGTGTGAGCTAAAAGACTGATACAGAAATTGTACACAAACATGTAAGCGAAAATTGCAAAAGAATCTTGTACTGGCTACATCACCTGCTTCTTCACAGCCTGAAGTGAAAATGTGCACAAAATGAATTCAGGAAGCTGTGCCATGTGTACACATTCCTTCAGGAAGAAGCAGTAGTGGCCACAGCTGGTCCTGGCAGTCTCATGTAGGCAACATAGAAGTCAGACCCTGAATTAACATAGGATGTTTTCAAGAGATGATAATGTGTTATCTGCCAGCAAAAAACTTGTCCAGGGGGGTGGTTATGGTTTTTCTAAAGAAAATCTGTTCAGATTGCTCATAGATGGGTAAGTAGGATACATGTTATTTTGGCACATTAAAGGTCGCTGGCATTTGGTTAATTTGCTGTCAGATGTAGCTGGTGGGAAGGTGATATGGTGATGGCAGAGCAAAGATCTTCATGGATCTTTCTAAACTTTTCCCTTGCCTTGTTGCATGAGCAGCCACACTGGCAGGGACTGGGCCAAAAGCCTTCCAGGAGTTTTTTGTCTTGTCTCTATTGTAAAATTGAAACAAAAATCTTTTGGCACTTGAAGGATGATGTAATATATTGTTTTGTGTCAGTACACACAGTGTTCATTGTGGCAGCCTCATTCTCGGGATGAATGTCCTAGTTTTTAAGCTATTAAAGGGACCTCTTCATATTTTAAAACACAAGGCCAGTCCCTTCCCAAATTTTTAGAGGAGTGGTTGCAGAATTGTAGATGTGAGCCCCAAGGGAAGTGGAAATCTCTTTAGCACGACCAGAGATGCAAAAAAATCTGTGGGGAAGGAGCAGGACTTTGGTCTATTAGTCATCTTTGACTTGTTATTATTGTGTGTTAGGCTGGTAGATGTTGAATTTGAGCACCCACCTACATTTGCTGACCTGGGCAGGCATCCGGGGGCCACCACATGTCTTCTAAGACAAGTCATATGTGAGCAGATGGAAGTGCTCAGTTGCAAACAGAGCCTCGTGCCTCAGACCTTGGATCCTTCATCCTTTTAGCCAAATATCTGAACCCAGTCAAAACTGATGGCTGTGAATTCAAGCCATCCAAAAGAACAGAGGGAATAACTGTAATAAAAGTGAGCTGATCATTCTGAAAACATGCCAAAAATACACTCCATTGTTTGGAATTCATTTGCTGTGATTTTGCCATAATTAGAGCTTGAACATTCATTAATTACACTGAGTTTATTCAGAGGAAGTCAGGTAATCGCTGCTTTTCACAGTTGCTCATGAAAGATTGTAATTAAAGAGCTCTTGCCATTCTCAGTCTGTTAAAGGGACTTGCTCTGCATTGAGTCCCCTGCTCAAATTTGCTTCCACCTCCCTCTTGCAGATGCTCAGATTTGTTAAAAACTTCTGTGGTAGTATTTGAGGGAAGACTGACCCTGGTATTTCTTCCTCTTTGTGGTATTTCTAGCTTCTTCTGAGTTCTTTATTATACAAGTGTACCTTAAAGGTATGGGCAGAATAAGCCCAGATGTGCATTTTTATTGTCTAACTCCCCCCCACATTTAAAACTTGATCTATTTTATAAAAACTATACCTATTGCATGGATTTTGGAAAACTCAGTAGCACTGTGTAAAATTAGGGGAATCAGAGAGCTGGAAAACAGTTAAAACTTAATTTCTGGTCATGTAGCTATTGCTAACAGAAGAAACTTGGAAGGAGTATTGTGGGGAAATTATTATGGAGTCCCAGGCAGATGAGTTTATTTGTGTCTTCCTCTGTAGCACCTGGATGGTGTAGGAAATAATAGGTCAGATCATGGATTTTATGTCTCTGACAGTTCCTTTTCTTCTGAAGTTACTGGCTCAAAATCTAAATTGATATTTTTGAACTGAAATCATGTCTGAGGTCTGTCTGCTCACCAATCTGCAGTGGGATTTTTATGGTCTCACTGTAGATGAACACTTCGGTGTTAAGAGTTGGAAAATGAGGTGCAAACTCTGAGCTTCATCCATAAGGTCTCTCTAATGTCAGCAGAGACAGGGAGGCAATGCCAAAAGAGGTAGTGAAATTATTTTCCTTTTTTTAAAGAGCACTGGAAAGAGCAGAGAAAATTAAAAAGAATCCGGGGCACCTTCCTTGTTGTTGAATTAACTCTCCTATGACAGTGATACAGCTGCTCTTTTCTTAAAGTTCACAACTCCTGCTAATTCTCTCCCTCTCTTTATCACTTTAAAGAAGACATTACAGCCTATCACACCAGTAATTCACTAGCTGGGACACCTTAAGCACATATTTGCATTGTTCTTATTGCAATGAATTCTAAAGGAGATGTTATAGTTCAACATGCCTGATCACATTTAATCAACAAGCCATAGGTAAAAACCTCTGAGTGCCATGAAATGGATAAAAGAACATTATCAGTCCAGGGGTGTTTTTGTAACAAAATTATTCTTGAAATAACAACTCTCTTAGGCTCAAACCTAACAGAGCACAGAGGATCAGGGCAGTGCTGAGGCATGAACAGAATTGCTGAGAATGGTGCAATTCACTTATTTTAAGGAAATTGAACAGAAAATGGCGATGTTATAATGTGCTCTGCAACAGGAAATAAATGGGCTGCAAGAGACTTCATGGAACACTTTGCAGTAGCACTGGCAATGGCTTTACATTGCTCCTGAGTTTCTCAATCCCCATCCGAGTCTAGACCTTTCTGAGTTCACGTTATTTGTGGTAGGGCCCAAATATCCCAGGGCAACCTGTCGAAAGTGATGTAATTAAGTACAGCAAAGGTGGCCAGACCTCTTGGGATCCTCCTGTAACTCTTCTGGAGGGCTGTGTTCTGGTATTTTTTCCATTACATGGTGCAATTCTGTTTATGGTTAGCTGCATATGCTTTTCAAATGGTTTGCTGCATGTATTAGTCTGGTGTTATCCAAATGAAATGGTGATGTGTGTATATCATTATCAAGGCAATGGTTGTAATTCCCAACCATCTACTGTACTTTCAGATTTCATTTGTCTTTGGGGACCCAAACAGAGGCTTGAAATGCAAAGGGGAGATGATGAGTCAGCCCAAGAGAGGTACTTTGGTATCGCCACGTCAGTTTGACAAACCCCAGAGCTTATTTTATCATTTGGACAAGTGTCACCCGTATATTTGAATGCTTTTCTGAGACAAAAGAAATCTTTCATCCCCTTGGGCAGATGAAAGATTCAGCCATTACTACCCCTCAGTCTGATTTGCTGTCACTCTGGCTACCAGGAACAGGAAAGTCCACTAGAAATAACATTATAGGGCTGGGGATAAATTATAAAGGAGTTCTTGCTAGTGTCTCTTGGCCCGCACAGCTATTTATTATTCACTTTCCTTAGGGTCTGGATTTATCTGATGACTGACATTCCAATACAAATTGAAATTTAAGCTTTAGGTTTATACACGTAGTTGCATCTTCAGGCTGAGGCAGTGTGAGTTAAGGGTGAGTCCCTCAATGTCAAACAGAAGAGGAGCCAGACTGTGAGGGAAGAAAGTGGTATTATATTTGGCAGATGTTCTCAGTCCTCACAGCAAAGACATGACACTTACAGTAAGTAGAATTTCCCACAAATTAATGAAATGTTCTGCAAACTTTCCTGTCTGTCCTTTTAAGTCCTTGAGGTTTTTACACTCTGGAAATGATAACAAGCACTGGAAAGTTGGAGGCCAGTTAATATTGTCACAGGAGAATAATATACAATGAATTCTGTCTAAATGAGCACCTGATATGAAAGACGTACAATGATAAGGCTCAGAAATCCATATTCACTCTCCACTGTGCTGCTCTCCAGTGGTAATATTTATATGCAGATAGCCATGTAAATGAATATCTTATGAATAACTCAAAGTCAGAGAGAAAAACAAATCCTTCTGTAAATAGATAAAACAAATTACAAGATGTCTTTTAGGATGATCTTCCTTGAATTCATTGTACTTGAGGGGCAAAGGGGGAGCTTGGCGTTTTGCAAATGTTCTCAAAATGAGCGGAGAGAGGCACCTTCCCCTTTTCCATCCTCACAGTGAATTTTTTGTTTCATATGGCACAGGAGGGGATGAAGGTACAACTTGAAAGTCAGGAGTGTGATATTTAACCTGCTGTGTCATCCCTGTACATGATCCTAATGAGGATGGAACCAGCCCTGCAGGTCCTCATTGTGGCTATGGAAATCACAGGCACCGTGGCAGCTGGCAGAGATCCCCTTGGCTTATAGAGAAATGGCAGAAAATCACTTGGTCCTGTGGACCAGACCGGGACTTTAACAAAGACCTTTCCTGTGGTCTGTGAAGGACATAGGGCTGAATTCCTGGCATCTAAAGCCTGATCAAGGGAATACGAAGGTTAAACTGGCTGACTGCTTTTACACAGGATGTATTGTCAGCTTCTCTTTAGCTGCTGACAGCAGTTGCATGGACAATTTTGTTTCAAATAGAAAGGAGTTAAAAACAATTGTTTAGGTTGCCAGGTCAGGCACCAGGTTTAAATTTCTATAGGCACATTAAGTTGTGCCTGCTGGTTACTCCTTGCTCTTCCCTGAATGGAGAGAGGTCCTGGAGGGGGAGAGGGAGTTACTGAATTATTCAGGCAAAAGCTGCAAGGTGAAAAATGAAGGTTTTATCACAAATTTACTGGTCTTTTTCACACCATGTTCATACCCAGCAAATGTATTGCATCAGCAGGTAAAAATCCCCCTGCTATGCCCTCGCTACAAGTCAGCCTTTGGATGAAAATGTCCTTGTCATGAAAACATCACTGTGCTTGGCCTCCCCTTAATGAGTGGTCAGAGAGCAGGGCTGGCACGTGGCAGCTGAGAAAGTGGAGCTAGTGCTGTGGCAATACTTGTTGTACAGAGCAATTAATTATTTGAGCCATTTCTCCCACCTTTCTTACCTGTATCCTCCCTGGCTCAGTAAAATCGAAGCAAGTCATCCAATATGTGCCCTCCCTGTGGGTTTCAGATCTGGGGGCCACATTTACCTTTTGATCTCCACCAAAGAAACATTTATCTAAATTTAAAGTTAATTAATATCATGCAGCTAAATCTGAACCCTGTGGATTACATTAAAGTTTATCCAATAAGACCAGGAAGCCTGATCCTCTGAATATAAATGACTGCATCATCTGCATGAGATTTAATTGAGAAAACTGTATCAAAAAGGCAAATTAAATACCAAGAACACAACAGATTTTCCACAGAGAAACACCGTGGGAAGTGAAAAACCATCTGTACAGAGAAGAACAGAATGACATTTTTGCATCATGTCAGCCAGATAATATTTTCTCTTTCATCAATTATCTATGTTAAACATTTTGCTAAGACAGATAAATTAATGTACTTTTGACTATCACCTGACATTAGTTAAGATGATGAAAAGATTGTTGCAAACTCAAAATGACACATCAATTTTAAACGGTTTCAAATTTACATTATTTCTCTAATCTTGTCTGTTCTGAGACAGAAATGCAGACTGAAAGGAGTGTTACTTAGAATTCCTATCAAACTTTTAGTCTAGAGCCATAGATTTGCACAAGTCTGTTTTCACACCACTAGTTTTCTAAAAAAATGAACCAACAGTTTCATTAGGAATTCCAGTGAAATTAACCCTACTGTTAATAAATATACTTAAAAATTATGTTTGCCAGCATATGTTTCAAAACCTCAGAAATGCTGCCATCTGTTTGTGCCAGGATTCTGAAATAGCCACAGTCAAGTGATACTGTCAAAGCCCTGTAGCTTCCATATGCCTTTAAATCAACAGACAGGTTTGCACCAGGATTTCCAATGCCATATGGACTTGTGTCATCTTCTCATTATTTCCAACAAAACCAGCACTTCAGGTTCAGTGTTCTGGTCCCAGATTCACAGGTAGCTCAACAGAAGAACTCAGCACTCAAGTCACTGCCTAAGGGGTTTTAAGGTTAAAGAGCAACAGAGGCAGCAAAAACGTGATATCCATGAGATCCAGGGCCTCTTGTTGCCAGAGTTTAAGAATATTTTCTCAAAAGCAATGTGGTGTTTTAGTGTTTTTTACTCCAGCTGTAGCTGCACTTTTGGAATTGACACTCCCAGGATTATCTGAGCTCTGTTTACAAGGACTTAGACAAGGTGCTGCTGTTTTTAAACAGCCATTAATTTCTATGCAACCTAGTATAATACACCCCACACAGAGAAACTGGTTAATGAAAACAGCTCAGTTTCTCTAAGCTGTCAGCATGCTCCTGGAGTCTGCAAAGACTCTGCAGAGTTAAAAATAATGAACTGAGGTATCCACACAATTATTTATTTTCAAATTGGTGAAGTGCCATTTTCTTCTCAGTTCAGGAAATTAACCTCCCCAAAAGCCAGCTTGCTCTACACAAAATTAATAAAGCAGAGCATGCTGGCAATAACTTGCACATGTTTATTTATGTGGGATGTCTCCAGCTAGAAAGGCTAAGATGAAAAATTGACTCAAAAGGCTGCACTCCAAGGGGATTTACTCCTGGGTTGGACCCATTCTCATGTTGCTTAAACTCAGAATAAGAACCTCTTCTGGACGCTATAAAAATTAAGCTCTTTTATTATCACCTCTCCTTTTTTTTAATCCTGTGGCATACACCTAACACTTTCTTTTAGGAAATAAGGTGTAGGAATTTGTAATCCAGTTCTAAAGGAGAAAAGTAAGGGGGAAAAGGTGATGAGGGCTGCAGGGAATATGTTAGTACCAAGAAATACCTTTCTCCATGTCTTTCTACATGGTTAAACTGATGTTGAGATTCATTTTAAATGCTGGTGACATTTTCTCTCACCTTATGTGCTTGCAGAGGGTGCTGATCTGGGCTTTGCAAAACACCTACAGTGTTTGTACCACTGTACCCTACAATGAAAATCCCTTAAGACAGGTCTTACGTGAAAGTTAAACTGAGGTACTCCAAAATTAACTCTCTTTATCAGCCTGAATTAAATTTGATGTGAATATTAACTGTGATAGAATAATTTCCCTGGGATGCTTTTCCTGCTTTCTCGTGTTTATCCTCTCCTGGTTTCTCTCCTTGGGGAACACCCATTAGCAACAACCCCAGTTTGTATTTGGAGATTTATAATAGGTATTTAGAGATTTATTAACTGTATTTATAACAGGTCAGTTAGTTCTGTTTCTTCACTCATGGCTTTCCATTATTGGCACCATTCAGGATACAGGATTTAGCAAAATTTTACCATCAAACTTGGCTTTGAAAAGCCATATCAGCACAGTCCAGACATCCTTGTGCTGGGTGCTTGCCTTCTGTGGGGTGCTGTCAAGGATGTGCCAGCAAAAACAGGCTGCTCAGCACAGCTGTGAGGATCTCAGGGGCAGAAAAATATCTTCAGAGTTGAAGGATTATGTCCCTGTAAGACACTGGCAATTGCACCTGAGTCCTTTCTGCCCTGGGCAGGTGTGGTCTTACAGCTCTTGTCCACATAAGAATGGATGTCCTGGGCACTAGCAACAATTTAGTTTTTATGCCTGGAGAGAGAGAAACTGATAAAGCGTGAATTTCAGAGCTCCAGAAGGCAAAATAATATTAATTTGGGGCCACACTGGACACTTTCTGAGACCTTTGAGTCCCATTGAAAATGGGACGTTCAGGTGCTGTCCTACACTTCTCAGATTTTGCTTGAATCATATCATTTAGCACAGGAATGTCAGCCCCTGCAGAGAGTGCATTTCAGGGTGGAGACAGACAGAGACCATTTCATACCCTCTCAGAATTCCACCCTCTTCTACTTCTCCCTCCCTTAATTACCCTGAGGACTGGAGTCTTTTATCCAAAATAATTCCAGCTGACTGCTCTCTCAAAATGAATCCAGTTCATCCCAAATTACCACTCTGTCAAAATTCCTAAGTGCAATAACATTGCAAGGGTTTTGTTGCCTTGGAGAGGTAGTTCTGTGTGTACCAGGTCTGACCCATTTTGGCTTTGGAATGTGGCCTTTTGAAAGCCTAATAAATGCTGCTGTGATCCTGTCAGAAATAGTGTGTGTGCAGCAGAAATCACTGCTGCTTTGCCTGTAGCTAAATAGACTCTGGAGTCCTTCAGAGGCAGAATTCTCATGGACTCAGTGCACACCCACACCTCCAGCTCGGGTTGTTCCTTCAAGCTTGGTGAGTGTGGAATGAGCTTGGACAGCAGAGCTTCTCCCCTCTCCCTGGCTGGGCTCTGTGGGTTTGCAGGGGGTTTATTCTTCTTCTTCTCAGAAAACTGGGAATACCAGAGGTGTCAGGCTGCAGGGTTTTCCAGGGGGGTGTAGCCAGGAGGTGAGAGGATATGGAGTAAAACAGGAATGAGCCCTTAAGCGCAGTCAGTGTTTCCCCTCTGGCTGCTGTGGCTGCAACCAACCCTCAGACCAGCTCTGTTCTTTCACCTGAGCAAACCTCACATGCCTTTCATTCTGATACATCAAACTGAAGTTGCACAAACATGACTTCTAATAACTCTCCTCACTGGCTGGAGGGGTTTATTTTTGTGCCAAAGGTGCCGAGAGCAGCCTTGATAAATGTTAGTATTTGTTGTGCTGCATGATGCAGCGAGCATCACCACCACCTTCTGCTGTCATACAATCTAAGCAGGAGTCTCTTCTGCCCCTTTTCTGAAGCAGGGAATGAGCCCAGAGAAAGTGGGATTAGCCTGAGGCTAAAGAAAAGCCAAGAGCCCACTACAGATGGGTCTGAGATCAGGCCTTAGCAGGAATGTCATCTAAGGACATAACTAAGGATGAAAAGATCATAAATACCCAATCATTGAATGCTGTTTTGTCCTGGAGCTGCCTGAAACCAGGACATGCAAAGACCACATGCATATATCAGGATGTTGTTCTAGTTAGTTTTACTCCAGAAATTTGGATTTTCTTTTGTCAGAGTCTTTGATTTCCTCTTAAACTGAATTCATGTGACTGTCTTTTGACAGTTCAGTTTAATTTTCCCTGAAGTCAAGAGAACAACTGACTTCAAAAACAGAAGCCATGGAGCTCATCCCTGATCAAAATTACCATTTTTAATGCACTTCCATTGAGGGCTTGGACCACCATTAGTGCTTGGTTTTCAGGGTTCAGTTCGGTTAATAGGATAACTTAACACCAAGTATTAGATAGCAAATGAAATGGAAGTCTGATTTGCAAAAATTTTGACTAATTTCTGACGGTTTTCTACTCTACCCTTATTAGAAATGCTTTCATGCAGTTTCCTTCATAATGATTTAATCTGCAGAAAAACTTACTGCATTCTCCTTGATACTCATCCTGCAAGTCAAAATGTTCTCACAAGCAGCCTTAGACACTAGTATTTAAAAATCCTCAAAGTCTTTACTACTGCCAAGCTGTTAAAGATATGTTTCTTGGTGTGATATAGATAATGCATCCCTGAATTGTGAACTTTATGAGGAGCATTTCATTTACTGCTTTCAAATGTAAGGGATTCCTGCTGAGGAGGGCCAGATTTTGAGCACGGTGAAACCTGGAGGCACTGAGACTTCAAGGAGTTAGAGAATCTTTTTTTTTTAAAGAAGTGAATAGAAAATTAGACAGAAATTAACCCTGAAGGACAGTAGGAAAAACCCTTTTTTTTTTTTAGTGTGTCGAAATCCTGCTCAGTTAAGCAGCACAGTTCAGTTCTGTGACAGATGCAAAAAAACCCCTAAAGTATGCAGAACTAAAGGAAAGGTGCTGGTTCTCACTTCCCTGCCTTAATATGCATCCTCCAGAGGCACCCTGACCTTCAGCAATTCTTCAGGTAATTGAATCATTAATATTTTGTTCTTGTGATATGCCTGAGCCTAACAAATGAGCTTCTTCAAAAACCTGTATGGTTAATGGATTAAAAAAAGAAATTCAGCATAATATCTATAATTCTCTTAGTGATATCAAGTGCAAAAGTACTGGCTAACCCACCCCTTAATTTGCAAGCTCTTTTATTAGTACTAATTTCATTTTCCCCCTGTAAAACTAGGCAACTATTGGATGAAAAGCAGATGTACTGGTGTTTTAACTGGGCAAAACATCGATTGCATAGTTCACTGTATATGTTTCTCTATTTTTGTAAACAGATTATTACAACTGAGTTCCAAAGCTGTTTTGGTTTTTTTTCCTACATTGTGGTCTTCTCTTTTCCAGTTTCCCCTATCTGATTTTCCCCCTCCACCCTTCAGGCTGAGCTGTGGTTAAAGCTTTCATTAGGCTGGGCATGATCTTCCTCCTTTCTGCTCCCGGGAGCTTGGGATGAGATCCGTTTATCCTAACATTTGCACATAAAAATGAGATGTCTGCATGTTAGGGAGCCAGACTAGACCAAGATTTTTTTTTTATATAGTCAGCGGAGAGAAATAGATATGTAAAATTTTGCACAGTCCCCCTGTGTCCAGGAATATGCTTTAGACTGTAATGTAGACATTCAGGAAGATTTAATTGCCAATCCTGGAATCTGGCCAGGGTGAGGAATTGATGGCGGCGCTTACACGGAATGTGCTGCGGAGCATTAAAGATAACATGTGATAATGGCTCTTCCTTTCCACTTATCTGGAGCCTGGCTTCCCTCAGCAGATGTTGCAGGGCACACTTGGTTTCAGATGTAAAACCAGTATCCAGCACCTCTCAGAGGCAGAGGTTAAACTGGAGCATGTTCTCCACTGGTGTGGACCAGCTAAGGGGTGCAGTACATAAAATTACTTCTGCCCTTTAGCAAATGCACCAGAATCAGGTTATCCACTCTGTTTATACTTCATTCTTGTGTATTCTGCTGGGGCAGCTCTTATCAACAATGCACAGCGCTGTTATGTGGCACATAACACATAAATTTAGGCACTAAATTTGCCTAAATTTAAAAAGAATTGAGTACTTGAGGATGAAACCAATGCTTGATCAGTTCTACTACAATCACCACAATATTTCCAAGATATTAAATTGTCACTTCCTGGATGGTTCTTCTGCCAGCCTTAAAGCTGTGCACTGCTGCTTTGGAGAAATCAGATTCTGAATTTAGATTATAAACTCTTTTTAGCAAAAATCATTGTGCCAAACAAGCCATGATTCACTATGGTTCCACAGAAAGGACCTGTTTCTCAGGCTGTAAACTGTAGAGTTTAACAGGTTTGCAGGTCATTAGTCTGATAACACCTCCCAAAGGACATCTCTTTACACACAGCTTTATGCTGCTCTACATTCCTTGTGGCAGCCTTGGGTATGAACTTTCCTACTACATTTGCCCTGTCAAGAAAAATGGAAAAGACAAGGGTGCTGGAAAAGCATCCAGGAAAGACATCTCCATGGAGATCCTGGAAACACAAATCCACATTTGGCAGCTGTTCCTGGTTTGCATGTCCAGTTATGAGATGCATAATTCCTCCAAGACAAGGAGATAACATCTGATCATTCCATGTAGATGGAGCCTTAGAAATGCTTCTGTCATTCAAATTTTCACAAAGAAAATATAATTTGTGGTTATTCATGCACTGCACAGGCAGATGGAAGCACAGCAGGTAGATAAATACTGACATTCTCTTCTCTGAATAACTCAAAAAAAAGGTCAAAGGTAAGACAGGGAGTAAAGTGAATGTAGATTAGGCAGAACATCTGTTTAAGTGGGATAGTAGGGAAAATATTCAAACAGAATATTTTCAAACACAAGCTCTGCTTTAAAAATGTCGATGGGCATCTGCTTAATTATAAATTCTTTACTGTCTGTAGCATTAGTCTATTTTTTTTTTAAAGGGGGGAAGGGGGAGGGAAGAAAAAGCATAATTAACCCACAAGAGATAATTCCCTCCTCTTTCCACAATGTAATACCAGAATTTCCTTGAGCTGAAAATACAAGAGGGTGGCTCAGCAAGTAGGTGGGGATGAAGGGCACTTTGAGCAATGTCACACTGTCCTCACTGTCCCCTTCAGTGGAATGAGGATGGGGACAAGTGGCTGGTGGCAGCTGCCATGGTGGGATGCTCCCAGCAGGGCATTGCCCTTCTGCAGCAGCAGGGCAGACCTGGCTCTCTTCATTTCACACCAAAAAAAACCCCAAAAACTTAGTGACATGAATCTCAGTGAGCTCCAGAGAAGTAAAGACAGGCTGTTTTATACACCTTTATGTGACCAAAATAAATTAAAAAAAAAAATCTCGCTAATCAAACTGAGCATGTGCATGAAATAAAATTTACCTCTGCTTCCTCTGGAAGTCTTCATCCCTACCCAGCTTCTCAGGACTGATTAAATATGGTCAAGATACTAATTTCACTTCCATTTCTTTGATGTTCCATTTTTCACCAGTCTCAGCTTGTGCTTTATCACACTGCCCGTTCTGTGCTTTATTAATTCTGTGCTATTATTGGACCAATTGTTTGTAATGGGTGAGTAAACATATATTGACATAATTTAATGGGAAGAGGCAATCCTCTTTCTCCTGACCTTTTCATCAGGAAAATCCCATTTGATGTCAGTAAGAAAATGACTGTTAGTATTAAAAATCACTTATGATAATAAGGCACCCATCAACCCTCAGCAACCTTTGCATCATTCCATATATAACTGCAGCTGTGTGGAGGAGTCAAACAGCAGTGAGTAAAACATGAACAGGCTGTGGCTTGTTCTGTGATGATGTGGTGCATTTTTCTCCCTGTTCCTATTGCTAAGCACCTCATGGCTGTTGGATATTGAGAATTAAAGAGAAAGGATTTCCCATGCACACATGTGTTTGCATGCATCCACACACACACAAACCTCTCCTTTTTGGTCAGATACTGAACTATGACTGTTGCTTTCACTGGTCTGTTGAGTTGAACCTTTGTGATATTATTAATGGAGAATTATATCCCATTTTCTTTATATTCCTAACCTCGTAGCTAAGACTCCTCCACTCAGTATTATAACACTACAGTGTGGGGCTGAGGAAGGACAAATCTGGATTTTGCTGTAGCTGAAATTGGCCATTTCCACTTGGGATTCCAATAGCCAAGTTTTAAGACAAACGGGTCTTTCAAAAAATCTGTTTCTAAACTAAGAAGGGACCCAACATGGTATTTTTTTGCTTCTCTCTCTCCAAATATCTAATTCAAAACACATGAGACATCTCTATTTGCTATGTCATGTATACAAATATTTAGCACTAACCATATGTTTCTGTGTTTCCTTGAAGCCTAAAATAATTTCTTAAACCATCCTTCCTTTTCCATTTCTATGTTCAAGTGCCTTTTTGGCAGCCTAAACTGCTGCGTGTTTAAGTGAAATTTGTTTCACGGGAGAGAGTTTAAATCCGTGTGTGTTTGCTTTTTCACTGAGTTCATTACCAAGTGCTGCTGTGTGATGGCCTGTGGGGTCCAGCAGAGAGCTGCTGCAGCCAAGCTGGGACAACTCAACTCGTCTCATTAGCTTCAACTCAGGTGTGGAAAAGGATGAGCATTGTGAAAAACGCCAATCACTTGGTTTTTTAAATTTTAAAAGTTTAATAATAATAAAAGGGCTATAAAAATAGTAATACAATTGGAGTAATAAAAATTTAGAGTTAGGACAATTACAAGACAATAAAAGCAAAGAATTATGAATGTCCGTGTGCTCTGGGACACAAAGTCACAAAAAGCATGTTTTGTGAACAAAGGAATAACTCTTAAAACCATACACTGTTGCATATTCATACACACTTTATGGTTATGCATACATTCTATATAAAACAAGAACCTCTGTCTGCTATATGTGAATATTTCTTTTAATCCCCAAGGCATCTTCAAGTCTGAGCAAGGCCTGAAGAAATTAGCTTCTTCTGATATGAGAACCATAAATTCCTCTTCTCTGGAAGATTTAGGTGTTCTGGGACTGATAGCTCAAAAGGAGTATCTCATTCCCTTAAAAAAACCCCACATACATAGTTTCTATTTTAACATTATGTTATAACCTAAAACTATATTTAACACGTTACTTAAGAGAATTAATACAACATAACTTTCTAACATTACACATATAATATTCATTTTAATATTTGCAAAAAGCCAATCATAAAATATGCATTTTCTCACAAGCATTAGAAATCAAGAGAAGTTAGAAGTTAGAGAGGAGTGCAAGATTATGGAGGAACAAATGGCAGAGGAAGAGCCCGCTGGATGACAGATTCATTTTGTGGTGGTGATAAAAGTTGCAGGCAAAGGACCCCTCGGGGTGAAGGCCAGACAATAACCCAGACAATAATTGTGTAATGAGTGGGGTCAGGGCCTCCCCTTTTACCAATCAGCTGCAGAGAGCAAAGCTTTCTTGCCTTGAATAACAATCATCCAATTTCCCAGGCTGGAGGTTCGGAGCTGAGCCTGCTTTGTGTAAACATTCAGGGATGAATGTGATTTCAAAGTTGTGTTCTGGCTGCTGAGAGAGATTGAATGAAGAAAAGTAGATCCAGGCAAATAAAACCAAGGGGGGTGGTGTCTAAAAATATGAATACAAGATGAGTGGGAAAATTTTTTAAAAAATCTAAAATCATTCTCCTAAACATGGTAAGTCTTCAGGGTTGAAATGCTGTAGCAACCATCCAGCTCTGAGGAAAGACTCTGAAAGTCTTTGGCCCGTGATTTGGCCAAAACTGAAAGATTTGACCCATGATCCATAACTTAGATTTGGAACAATTTGAGTGCCTTTGCCTTCTCACACCACTCTTTGGTTGAATCTTACCTGCTGAGATAATATGACACATCATCAGCTTGAAATGAGGTGCAGGTTTGTATGTGGAGAGAAGATTCTTATCTGAAGACACATTTAGGTACAACCTTGTCAGCACTATCAGTTCATGGGAGCACCCAAATTCTGAATTTAGGGAGTGTTGGAGCACCTTGCAGTGATTTCACTCACATTAGGATGCATAATGAAAACCATAATGACATAAATATTTAATTCTTGTAACTAGTTTCTAAACACTGTAGAAATGTTGTCATAATTAATTTTCAGACAGTAACTTTTTTCTTCCCCTTCCTAATTAGTACAGATGACATTCTACTGCATAATTGATAAAAACTATGTTTTAAATTGCATCTATATGATCATTCTTACATAGTTACATCAAATAAATCAAGTGTCATTGCCTTTACACAGCTCAAGGGCTAGAGAGGGTACAGCAGTAATTTTATGCTGGTGATAGAGTCATATTAATGCTCATTGCTCTTCATCTGAAGACATCAAAGATCCTTGCAAAGCTGCATGCAATATTCTGCTTTCATATGCAGGGAACTGGAGGCTCTGAAAGATTAAAACTCCCATTTTTTTTAATCAGGATGCCATTCAATCATGAAATCAAAATAAGTGAGTGATGTTAAAATCTGCAAGTGTTACATGTAGAGGGATGAAGCATAGAGCCCAGATAAATTAAACCATGCCCTATTCAGTGGCCATGTAGGATGCCCAGACAGATGATACAACAGATCTGATGCTTTCAAGGACACCAGGAGTAGCTTTGCTCTCTGAGAGAGCAACTTTCCCACTCAGGCCTTCCCCTTGTCCCAAGCTGGGACTGACAAACACCTCAACCTGAATAGGAAAAGCAATATTGACCACAGCAGGGAGATATTGATCCAAATTTACTACAGGAAAAATTATCTGGAAAATCAGAAAACATCAAAACTGGTCTTTCCATGTGAAGGATTTTAGAGCCCACACTAGCCTTTTCTGGATGTGGCTTGGAACATAAAAATAACAATTTCTTAATTCATCCACCAAGCTGAGAAATCAATTATTGCACTCGTCAGGTCTAGTGAACTGTTTGTTCCTTAATGTAATGACAATTGTCTTCCAAGCAAATTAAGTCCAGCACTAGAGAAAATAAAATATTCATTAGCAAAGTTATTGGAAATATAGATCAAATTATATTGAGGCAGTTTATTTTCCATGTTGCTACAAGGTGCTTGTAATAGTATGCTGTCTGATTTTAAGTTAAATGAGGACAGTCTTCTGCTCTTCTAGGATAGAATGTTCCCTGGAATTCCTGGAAAATCCCATAATCCCATAGTGAGGGTAAAAGCACAGACAGTGGAGTTTATCCTGGCTGACTGTGGCTTCTGTTGAGTACAGGAATTAAAGTGGAACAGAATGTAGCAGCTGTGTGTTGGGGAAGAAGGGCTGTAGTGTCACAACAGATGTGAAGAGAGGACTAAAAGTTGCATTTTCATCCTACAGGGTGTCCTGATCAAAAAGCAACCCCAAACCTCCATCCTTGAAGAAGTGACAGAGCTGCATATGATTCTGGAGGATGAAGTGCTTCATATCAGAGGAAATGTAATCAAATTTCTTGCTCTTCCACTCTGCACAAACTTGTGGCTCATTTGGGTTCTTTTTCCTGCAATTGAGGGGGGAAACAAAAGAATAGTCCAGAGTAGATCAGCAATATCTCCCACACTGGCTGTACCAGCCTCAAATTCTTAAACTGCTCACAACTCACACCCCAGAGCTGGCAGTGGAAAATCAGGGCCCTGAGCATACCTGAGGTCTTCTACCCATTTTGGAACTCTGGGATGAAAACATGGACATGCCAAACTCCTGGGATATTTTCCCCTATTTTTCCAAATATATTATTGTCTTTAATCTACATGGAAATCAAACCATCCCATCATCTGGCAGTCAGTCACTGCATTTGGAGTACAACCTCTTCTACTCAGAACCCAACTTCCCATTCAGAGCACGGCTGCCCTGACACCTCCAGACAATTCTCACTCATCCAAGTAATCCTTTAGATTAATGTGAAAGCAGCAGCACAAAGCTGACTCTTGGAAGCAAAAGTGGGTTCATTTGACAGAATTTTAAAAATAGTTTTAATTATTCTCTGTGATCTCTCTGAAGTGCCAAGAGAGAAAGGGAGGGAGAGAGGGGAAAAATGCAATTACCTTATTTGTGTGTGTTCATACATTATGACTTTTCCTTCTATCCTTACATCTGGGAATCTGTAACGCAGCTGACAGTGATTTAGAGTGTTTTAAGGAAGTGTTTTGGAACTAATCTCTGCTTTCCTGGGAATTTTCCTGGGAATATGCATTGCCCTTGTGTTCACTGACCTAGCTAGCTAATGATAAAGAACAAAAAATGCTATTTGGAGTAATAATGGGCAGCATCTGAATTACTGTTAATTGCTGCAGACAGGCTTAGCTGATGTGATGAATGTAAGCATTGCCTTTGAATATGAACTTGCATTTATTGCGAAGCAGAGAGTAATACAGACCCGACCTGAGAATAAATATTTTTAGATTAATTAGTGACCTATTTGCAGATATACAGAGCAGTCAGCCAGGTTTTATTTTTATGTAAGAAATATGTTAAGTGTCTACCAGTTCAGCAGCAGATTCCAGTGCATTCTGCAGGACTGCAGCACTGATTCAGACTTCAGACAAAACAGGTGGAGGAAATTCCTTCCAGCGATGAGACAGCCCTTGATGTTCATGAAGTAGGCAGAATTATTTTGTATTTTTGCAAGCTGGGGCACATCAACCACCCCTCTCTGTGCAGTGTGGTTTTAACAAGAGTCCTGTCACCTCTGGCAATAATCATCTCTTCTTAGCTCCTTTTAAATGTGCTGAGGAGACATTGAGGGCTTTGCAGTTCAGTACTCCAGTTCAAGGAATCATCCTTGTTAAGAAGGGTTCTTGAATGCATGCTAAAGTTTAAATATGTATTTAAATGCTTTTCAGGGGGGTTTATAGTACACAGTAACTGTTTTCCTGCCTCAGGGCTTTAATTAGGAAATGATAGTGAGCATCTGTGCTTGCTGGCTGGTGAAGGGGACTGAAGAGAGAGTAGGAAATCATCCCACATAACCAGCATCCCACATTTTGGCTCTTGGTTTTCAAGGGTTGGACATAAGTGTGTCCCTCTAATATCTTCTTTCTCTTATTCAGAAAAACACATACTGAAATTCTGTAAGATATAAGTGGTCAAAAGTCTTTAAGACTAATTTAAACCAGTATGTATAGAAAGGAACGTGCTGCTAAGGGCCAGTAATTTCAATTATAAAGCATGGCAAGCCTGACCTGTGGGTCCTTAGATGGTTTAGGTCAAACTACTCAGTTCACACAAGATGGAGACAGGTTCAGACAAGATGGAACATAGGAAAGCAAACCTGTTGTTTCCTAGTTTGTTAGTAAGAAAATCCTTAAATGCTGTAGGGCAAGGCAAGTTCTAGCACTGCAGGCTAGGAGTCATACCTGTGCTCAATCTCTGCACCCCCAGCTGGGCTCAGTTTAATCTGTAAATATTCCAGTTCACTGCAGGGTCATGTTGAGGAAGACATTGTGAAGATTGTTGAAATTCTAAATACGGGTGAGAGATCAGCACCCCACATCTCTGCCAGAAGCCCCAGAAAATCCCTGGCAAAGGACCCTCTTTTTCCTCATGAATTGTTGCACATGTGTGATGCTATAATTTTGTTCTCATATTTGAACACAGGGAGCAGGGACATCTCCATCATGATTCCCTGTTTCTCTCCTCATCCCTGAGACAGTGCCCATACACCATGAAATGTTTTGTGCATCTCTGCTTCAACTTGTGTGGCATCATCCTTCACATAACTGAGAGACCCAGATACTGCTGAGATTGGTTGAACAGCAATGATGTAAAACATGGAAGCATTCTAATAGATCTTTACACAGTTCCTAGTCAGTTAAAAAGAAAAAGCTCTGCAGGCAGACAGGTGAAAATAGGGGCAATGCATGCCTGATATCAAAAGGGCTTTATCCTCTCCAGAATTTCAAAAGAAGCCATTTCACTACTTACACTGTCCACAGAGAATTTTATCTCTCCCTAAAAAATAAAAATCAAAGGGCATTTTGAGATCTCTCCCAAATAAATGGTATAATACTTTCTCGTTGATGAGAAAAGTTAGTTTGGGCCCCCATCCATCAATGCAGTACAATGGGGAGTAATTTTTCTTTCTTCTCCCTAGTTAATAAAGGGGGAAGAAATTCTCTAAGAGCAGGATTATAAAAGCCAGCAAATCACTGCTGAGGATTAAAACAAAGTTAGTTGTACTCATTAAGTTCTCACCAGCATCTTCACCGTCAATATGTGCAGCTTCAGGAGCAGGACAGAGAGAAAAGATGGAGGAAATTCCCATCTGCTCCTCTGTGAGCGACCATGACACAGACTCAGATGGGCAGGGAATCCGAATTGTTTATCCAAAGAAACGAGCTGGTTTTAGACACTTTTCCCAGGCCCAGTATTTCCTTACATGGTAATTCTCACGTTGCCATATCAGCAACACGTGTTCTAAATGTCCTATAGGGTGATCATTTGCTGTCTGTCAGCTTCCAGCAGGTCCTGTCCCGCAGGGCTCTGCCACGTGGCACCTCCTCCTGCCAGGGTCCAGTGGAGACAAGTGTCTCTGTGCCACCATGTGTCCCTCTGTGCCACCATGTGTCCCCCTGTGCCACCATGTGCCCCTCTGTGCCACCATGTGTCCCTCTGTGCCACCATGTGCCTCTCTGTGCCACCATGTGTCCCTCTGTG
>QUSF01000033.1:2381084-2414725 GCA_003676055.1 Chloebia gouldiae | reverse complement strand
CCATGTGCCTCTCTGTGCCACCATGTGTCCCTCTGTGCCACCATGTGCCTCTCTGTGCTGCCGTGTGCTCCTTTGTGCTGCCCTGTGCCTCTGAAGCAATACACGGAATAAACAGACTCCACAGCCTGGTGCAGCTATGAAGTGGGTATGTGTGTCAGTGCTTGGCACAAGTGAGATATCTCTCAAAAAACTTATGCCCCAAGCCTCAGTCTGACCCAAACCTTTATTTCCAAAGGTGTTCCATATTCAATACATTGCACAACCTTTCATGAATATTCAACCCCTGGCCCCGCCTCTCATGCTAAATAGGTCCACGCCCTTCTGGGCACGTGTGGTTTGCCGTGGTGGTCCTGTGGTGGCCTCTTGAGGCTGAAGATTTTGGTCTTCCTCATGATTGAACTTCTAAACTCTTCCCCTCTGCGCGTGTGCTTTTGGTCCTTTGGTGCTTATCTGAGAAGGTCTGTCAGTCTTGACAGGCTTGGAAACAGAGGAGCCTCATTATCTGGGTTCTTTGCATCCTAGGTATTGTTATTTATGCAAGAAATTTCAGAAATGTGTATTTTCCTATGCCCTTTGTACCATGGCAGGGGTTAAAATTCAACACATAATTCTACAAGCCAAAACTTAAATGCTTAATTCATTTTGTTAACTCGAGTGAACTCTAAAAATCTCTATTTCACCTCTCTGTGCTGCCATGTGCCTCTCTGTGCCACCATGTGCTCCTCTGTGCTGCCATGAGCTTCTTCAGGATTTGTCCCACAGCTCAACTCCTTCCCATCTCTTCCCACACTCATCTTTCCCTTCGGTTCTTAAACACAGATGTGCATTTTTGGGAACAAAGCTGAAGACTGTCCAAGACTCCATGTTCTTCCATCGTTAGCATGATTTAATGTGCATAATGTGGTGACACTTAGAGAGCTCAGCCAGGTTGTCACCCATTGTTTGAGGCATTAAAAGACAACCCAGCTGGACACAGTGGCCACAGCAGGGATCTGGGGACAGCAGCTTCCAGGGGAGGCTCACAGAACACAAAGGCTGGAAAATGGATTTCATTAATTGTAGTGCTCATGAAAAACATCTTGGTTTTTAAGGGTTTTGGTAGCCACGTTTTAAGATTCTGTTCTCTGGTCTTTCACTTGGGCATCTGCTTACAATTTTCAACTGACCAGATTATATATGGCCTTACAGTTTTCTTTCTCCTCCTCTCTAATATGAAGCATTTGGCCTTTTGTTCTGGACAGTTCTTGCCCTCATTGCTTTCTTCCATTAATCTATTTCAGTACGGTTTTTCCCTCTCTTAAGTGCAATATTTTCACTTTCTTGAGCAATGGACTGAACCTTTGCTTTTAACAAATTGGATTTTATAACACTGGGACTTTTTGATAGGTTTTAGTCAACTCTTAGATGAAGAGAATTTGGGGGAGTTTCAGCTATCCTAGATTAAGTGAGGCAAGGGAGGAAGGAAATATTTGAATGAGCTGTTGAAGAAACAACTGCAAGCTGATTGTTTGGAGGCAAAAACCCTAAAGGGTTGTTACTATACTGACTCTGTAGGAAATATAACAGCAGATCTGTGTTTTAATTTAGTTGAGTCTCCTGCCACCTCAAGCAAATTTTCAGCTTCTTTTTCACCTATATTTGTATTACTTATTTGTCTAGCCTTCATAGTACCAATGCCCCTTCCTCTCCTAAAAGCTTTTTTAAGGTTTTTTGGTTTCAGTAGGTTGGTAACAGCTTCCTGAGGATAAGTTTGAACAAAGAAGTTCGTATTTGTGTATTATTGGGTCTGTCCCCATTCCTTCTCTGTGGTAGGAGGGTTTTTCTGAGCACAGCACAGACTGGTTGTGTCCACTGAGAGCAAAGCTTGGGGAGATCAGGTGAGCTGCAAGTGCCCAAAGCACAATGCTGCAAAGGAGCTTAAAAGTTCTTCCCGTTCACTTTCCTTATCGCTGTCCCCAAAGGCAGGAATAGAAGAAATTGGAACCAAGATGAACAAGGGCACACATAGTGCCCATGCCAGCTAATGGCATGAAATGAAAGTTGCCTTCAAGGTGATCAGCAGAGCAACTGCTCAAAGCTGCACTCAGATAATTTTGTTCATAGACCAAATTACCTACAGGGCAGGTAGGAGGTAGCTCCAGATCCAGGAATTTAAGGCTGGTTTGCTTCATAGTTGTTCCTGCAACATTTGGATTATTAACCTGAGCTTTCATTCTCCCTTGCACTCGTCAGCGTTGGCTGTAGGCTGAATACATTTAAATATCTTTGTGGTTTATTTGTGTTTTCATACTTTTGATCTCTCCTAAAATGCTTGGTGGGACCCAAGTCTGTCAGTGCTGGTTGTAGACCTGCCAGATTTTACGCTCTTTTCTTGAGCAGTTGTTTTATATCCTTTCAGCCTGCACCCTTTTGAAATTTTTTTGACCAGGAAAGTTAAGGCTCAGAAAAATAATAAGTTTCACTTTGACATATTTAAAGGCTGGTTTAGAAATGAGGGACAAGGAACCTGCAAATTGACCAGGGTAGCACATAGATGCCACCCCAAAAAAGGTTTCAAATGAGCAAACATAGGTGTGTTCTGTTATTGGCATTCTGTGTTCTCTATTCAATAAAGTAAAGGGGTTGTCTTACACAAAAAACTACCCTAGCACAGAATAATAGAATTAATAGCAAATAGCTAGTATTTATTTATTAGAGTCTTCTTCCTTCCTCCCTAGGATTTGAATTTCTACATTTGAGTAATTCCTTCCATCCTTCCTGAGGAGCTGCTTGACTGACAGCAGGGAAAGGTGTATTTTAAATAGTTCAAGCATTGTATTTATCTGCAGTGCACTAACAAGGAATATCCAGAGTTGTTCTAGGCAGGATGGGGAGGCTTCCCTGTTCCAGGAGCTCTTCCAAGGCTGGTAACTAAAGAGGATAATGAAGGCTGAAGTCTGCCACAGCCCAGCCCTGCGTGCCACACACTGCCCTACCTGACAGGTGGAACATTAGCAGCTCAAAACTTTATCGGGGGCAAGAAGTGAGACCAGCTGGGGGAAAAAAAGAGGTCTGGAAATAAACAGGCAGAGACTTGAAGGTTTAGAAAGCCCTTGAGTAAATGAACTGCCTTTTCTGAAGCGTGATAGTGATCAAAAGAAGACAACCCGAGGAGTAAAGCTGTCGTCCCCAACCAAATGGACTGTCACATCATTTATCTGGCTGCTTTCTGGCAGCAGGCACTCTGTCAGAGCCTGCAGCCCAGAGAAACAGGGGAAGGGAGAGCAATAGCAGGCATCTGACAACTGAAATGATGCTCACTGTGTTGCCATTGTCCCTGAATTTTGAAAGGCTAACATCAAAATATTATGACTCCCCAAATGTCATAATTTCAGTATCTCAACTCAATCTTCACTCTGTGCCTCAGAGCTTATGTTTAATCTCTTTAACATTCTCTAATTACGACTTCAGTGTGGATCAGTTATCTCAGAATACGGAGACAAATTACCATCATTATCTTCAATTGTTCTTTACATTTTCTTTGCCCTTTTTAGTTTTCTGGCATTCTTTACCAGTGTCAAAAATGTAGCTCACATTCATGCTCCTTTGTCATGAATATACATGTGGCAGTAAATCATCTGCCAAGTAAGGATTTGTCCTTCCCTTTGCTTATATTCCCCACTTATCCTTCTTGGGCAACTCATTACTTTCTGAGTTTATTTGAGGTTTATTTCTGGTTTATTTGAGGTGCAGTTCTCTAAGCAAGACCAAGGATTGGTAGCAGACAGACTCTTTTTAGTTTTTCATGTTTGTTACTTAAAATACTTTCTATTAACATAGACTACATCCCCGAGAACAGTACTGGTATCTGCAGGAGAGGAGTTTATTGTGACAGTAATTCACTGGTCAAAGCTGGCTTCATCTGCACTGATGTGACAGCTAACAGCTCCTATTACACGAGTGATCTGTGAATTATAGAGTGACTTGTAACCATTCACCACAACCATAAATAAAAAAAAAGCATTAAGCTACGCCTCTGGTTGGGCTGCAATCCACTAAAGCAAAGAAAGAGAACTCTTGAATTTCAGCGATTTGATCATTGGAGAGAAGTTGCTCTAACACCACACTGAGTATGCTGCTGCTTCATTCTGCACTCCAAAAGGGAAAATCAGCTCTTAAAATTCAGTCTTTGTAGGCATTTTGGTCTAAATTATTAACTTTTGTCTCCAGGACAATCCATCTGATTAAGATATGCTAGATGTGTATATTGCTTGGAATTTGGTGAAGAAATTGTTTCTTGTGTGACAGTGGGTTATTAACAGTGGGTTATTACTGACTGGGGCTCAGTTGGAATCGGTGACTGCAGCTGAGGTAACCAAGCTGTGCAGAATTCTAAGTTAGGACGTTTTTTTTAAGGTGATGGCTTTGCTATAGGGATCATGTCTTATTTCTTCTGAATTGACCAGGCTTTCTTTCAAAATGCTGCACTGAAAATCAAGTTTCATACAATAGGTATTACCAAGAAAGGCTTACAGTGGAAACTCTCTTGTAAAACAAATCATATCTTCCTGCCCTCCTCTCTCTATTTTATGAGGTACCTTTCCCCTTCTTATTGCTTTTTCTTCCGTTTCTCACCGTCTCTGCTGCACACCAAGGCAATAAACTACTGAGGTGCAAAAAAAAAAAAAAAGGCAAGTACTTAGTCCAGAATTGTATCCAAACATGACTGCTGCTTGAAAATAGTAATTTCTATCAACTGTATTTCAAATTAAAATGCTAAAGTGCTGGAGAAATGGGGTGTGGAAATGCTTAATTTGATAGAAAATTACATTTATGGGTTGAGAAAATGATGTCTTTTAAAAATGGGCCCCAGTGTTCAATGCATACCTGTTTTAATTACCCAGGTGTGGAAAATAAAAAATTGTGCTTTGTTGGGAACATTTCAAGGACTGCTGATGTCAACAAAAGGCGAGAGGCAGCACAAGCCCAGATGCTTGGCTGTAGGCTTTTCTTAACCATCCAAAGAGATTTACTCAGATTTGTAGGGGTACAAATCAAGAATGCAGCACAAAGATGAAAGCTCTGTTTTCTTGTGCAGCTCTTTATTAGCTAATGTTTGCAAGGCGTGATTTTAAAACCAAGGCAAAGCACAAGATTTGGGGAAATTATGAACTGCATTTCTGGTTTTCATGTTTCTCTGCAGGGCTGTGTTTCTGTGGATGAGAATTTGGTATGCAAGATGGCACTAAAATCAGCCCTGATCACAACTGCCTGGGCTTGGGCTGGAATGCAGCATCAGAGGCTGTAGTGAGGAGTCAGCTCTTGACTGCCCAAAATTAACTTTTTACCAACACTGGGCTGAGCTGCAGCTTCAGAACCCACAAAGTCACGGTGGAACTAGGGCCACTCCATAATGGGGCTTACACAGGAGAGAAGTGTAAGGTTTTCTCTTTGGTAAAGCTTATAAGTTCTGATCTAGAATGTTCTTTAGTGACTTATTCATTGTGATAAATGTCTGTGATGTTCTGCTGTGCAGTTTCTGTGGCTGTGTCACATGGGAGCAGCAGGGACAATGTGAGCCCACTGCACTCGTCTCACACAGGTAACGAGTTGTCTTCTGGGCCAGGGAACAATTTTCATTTTGTGATTATAAAGGAAGCCTGGAAACTTGGTATTTGGCAGGCTCAGGACTGCAGTGTTTGGCTCCCACCACAGTGGTGATCCTCCAGGATGCTCAAGATCAGCTTCTCCTGGAAGAGCAGGAGGATGGAGCTCACCATGCACCACCAGACCCTGCACCTGAGACAGGAGAGGATATCAAATGCTGCCTTCCATTGTGTCTCTTTCTGTCCAGGAACTCTTCTCCAAGACTAAGGAGTGGCTTTGGCCTGTGTTATCTTTAGTATTGCCATGTCTTTATAAATCACCATCCCCTTGCTGCAGGAAGTTCTTTGAACTTAGACTAATTTTGTGAACACAATCTGTATGACAGCTAGTGGAGAAGAAGTTCCAATGCCTTTCCAGTATTCTGAAGAGTATTTTTCCCTCAGCCTGCGCCTGAACTGACAGGCACTTCAGGGTTGTTCTGACATCAGTTAATGTCATCTGCAGTAGCCCCTTGGAGGAACAGCAATTCCAAGGGGACCCCACCAAATCTCCCTGATGAAAACAGTGCAACAACATGAAATTGCTGGAGTTGGATTTTAAGGAACATGAACTGCTTCATGGCTCCAGAATCAGGGCTGACTAGCAGTATCTTTAAATATCTTTGGCATTTATTATTCTGCTACAGAAAAGGTACCAGCATTAAAATGACTGTCATACATTAGGGTCATGGAGAACAATCACATTAGAGAAGAGAGAGAGAAGCCAGCACAGCCCAGGCTTAATCTGAAAAATCTCTCTGTAACAAGCTCCTGTTACTTCAGGGATGAATCCATGGTAAAGCACTGATGTCAGTGCAAGTTTTCACTAATAAGCAAAATATTATTAATTGTGTGCATTTCTGCTGCCTTTGTTTACTAGTGCTTGGTCATACAGACTCCCAGGCTTTCCAAGGAGCCTGAGGGTTAAGTGTTTGTCTTGGGGAAGTTTCTTGAGAATAGATGTCTAATAAACACTCTAAGCTGGAAGGTAAAACAAGTGATATATGTTGCAGTACAGAAATATAATGAATTAGTTAAAAGCAAACAACCTCCAAAACAGTAGATTGCCAGGGCAGGCCTGTGTCTGCCAACCAGTATTTCTGTGCCAGCTTTCCAAAGGAAACACAGCCAAAAATAGGAGTGCAATAACTCATCATGAAGGAAGAAAGCTATTACAGAGTGGATGAAACAGCAGCGGGCTCTCAGCACTAACCCCAGATTATGAGGCTGATTCTCAGTCCTTTGCCTGGTGCAGGAACATAAACAAGTGTGAACTATGTCACATGCTGAATCAGAGCACTCTCTTGCCTCTCTGCATAAGTGCAGAACTGGGACAGGTGGTCAGAAAAGGCCTGGACTGGTTCTTGTTTGGCTCTCAGGAATACTGGCAGCTGTAGTGGGAATATCTTCCCTGTGCTTACAGGTTTAGTGGGTGAAGCAGCACTGGCACCATTCAAGTGACAGGAACACCTTTGTAAAGCATATTACACCACAGGAGATAAAGTTGTTTTAGGCAAAACAGAGCAGGTGTAAAGCCTGAATTGTGCAGTCTGCTTTGCTGCCTGAGCCTGCAAGCCTGGCTGCCTCCAGTGTCAGCAAATTAAGGTGAAACAGGAGAGACACTGGTCAAGCATAGCTGATTTGTAGTCACCCTGCCAAAGCCAGATGTCTCCATTCACTTTGTAGTAAAGAAATGCCCTGTCATGCCCAACAACTAAAATAAGATTCATCAGGAAGATGACATTCAACTTATTACATGCCTAAGTGGCCATTAGAAGAGGAGAAGGTGATGCTTGATTGCTGCTTGCAGCAGGTGCTTAGTTAGGAAGAAATGCTGGTACTTGAAAAGTGGGCAATAATGACAAACATCTGCCTCATTTGCAGTTTCACAGAGATGCAGGGCATGTCCTCTGACATGCACACTCAGAGCCAGGCCCTTCTCATCAGGCTCCTTTGCACCATCAGGATTAGTTGAGAGATAATTTTGCAAGGGAAAAAACAGTGGGGATCAAGGAGGATCATTATTCAGCTCTCTCTAGTGGATAATACCCCTTAATAGGCATGCTGGAAAGGTCACAAATTGAAGTATTAAGGGTCTGTTGTGATGTGAGACACACAGGCAGGCTTCCCAGTCATCACTTGAAGTTTCACAGTCCTTGCTAGACCTACTGAAATTGAAAACTATTTACAGATGTGTGCAAACAGAGATTGCATTGGGAATTTTGACTAATAGTATACTGGCATTAAAATGAACATAGATTGCTTTTCTTTTTCCTTTCATTCTTTTTTTTTTTCCTGAGCCTTACACTCTCTTAGTCATGAAAACTACTGTTGTGCATTTCACAGATAACTCCTGCTTCAGGAGTGAACTGAGGTCTCAGCAGAGAGAGAGGGTTTCCTTAATTTGGGGAAGCACTTGAAATAATCCCTTGAACATATGTTTCAGGACCACAGAGTGTCAAAATTTCAGATGTTTCCCTAAGTTTATATTTCTTTAACCAATACACTGAACATTGTGTATTCTATTTCTTCCACTGCTTTATGTAGAAGTGGGTTTCAACAGCATAAAGGACTGACATTTTAATGACCCTGCTTTGAGAAGAGGTCCTCAAAATCCAATCCTTTCTGCAGAGAAGACACAGAGCTCCTGTTCCCTGTTATGCACTTTCAAGGGTATTTTCTATGTGATGCTACAGCAGAACCAAAGAGATTCCTGGTTCCTCCTGGGCTGTCACAGACACCAGGTCACAGACAGGGGCTGATCTGAATCAGGTGATTCCCTCACTGCACTGGACTGGGTTGTGTATCTTGACTCACCCCTCACAAGCCATATTAAGTATGAAAACCAAGCTATTGCCACTGTTTAGGTACATGGCAGGTATTTTTGTTAGGGGTCATGGCTCTGACCTTCTTCTCTGTACACAGTGCTTTTAAAGCAAAAATAAAAAGAAAGTCCATTTGCCCTCCAATTTTCACTTTGCTTTGCTTTGTTTTCCTACATTTATTCCTGTCTTCACCATGAACAAGCCTGAGAGCTGCAGGATGTGAATTTTAATAGACTCCATGTTCCAATCTGCAGCTATCAAGGCAGGCTGCATTTCTCTGTATACATCTTTTAGTGCTCCATCTCCACACAGGGTGGGAGCTGAGCACTGCCCTCCCTGTGGGCATTAACCCATTGACAGCAGCGCTGTAATTCGAGAAGGCTGAAAATTGTCCCCCAGGGCTCCCACCCTGCCAGGAAACATCCAGCTGCTGTGTGCCAAAGCTGCCCAGCCAAACCCACGGAAATTGGCACAGTATTCTGCTGCCTTGGATGTTTGCTGTGATTCCATAAGAGGGAAAGCAAGGTTGGGAGACTGGAACAAGCTGCCAAATTCTTTCCACACCTCCTAAGGTAAAATTTAGTCTGAGGGCTGGCCTGTGTTCCCAGCAGGGTATAGCAGGGAGCAGTGCACGCTGCTCATCACCACTGCAGACTGGGATCTGTCTGCTCAGAAAGGGCTGTGCCAGCACATCCCAGCCTAGCCCCTGGGATTCTGGTCCTCTGTACTCAATTGAAAGGTTAATAGCATAACAGGCTTTTAAAATTCTGTTCCATGTCTGAGAATGGGGAGAGCAGGAAGGATGATCCATACACTGACAGTAAAAGAGTGGAGAAATGTCCTTAAGAACTATTCACATGTATATTGTGGCATTAAACCTCCACCAGGGAGTGAGCAGAGCACCTAAAGACAGGACTCCATGTTCTGTCTCCTGCCACTGACTCCTTGCAGAGCCACAGGCCACTCACACAAACCTTCTGTGCTATAAAGATCATCCCCACTCTGGATAGCAGGTGACCACAGCTGGAAAACTAAATGCAGCCATTTCATGGTGATGCTGGTTGTAAAGTCGTCCAGGTCATGGAAATGTGAAAGGTGCTGTGGGTGCTGTGATGTATTTTTACACATATTTTGCCTTGCAAGCAGTAAGTCCTAAATTAATGGGAGAAACATAAGCAGAATTAGAAATTAGAATTAGAATTAGAATTAGAATTAGAATTAGAATTAGAATTAATTAGAATTAGAATTAGAGGTGGCCTCAAACTTGGGCTAAAACCATGGCAGGTCTCAAGCTAGAACCACCCTGAAGGAGAAGGGATATGTCACACTGCCACTAAAGGAATGTCACTTAAAGGCGTGTATGTGATGAACCTAGGGATAACTGCATTCCTGTGCTGGAGAGTTAAATATCTGAAGTGTTTTCTAGCTAAGTACTTCCTTCAGGATCACAGTTAATTGACATGCCTGTCCCTAGATCTATGGCAACTTCTTTTACATCTTCTATGACTCTTTTTAAATCATATGAATCCTTTATAGAGCCTTTCATGCAAACAGATCTGGCCAGAATGTGTTGCTGCAATATGCTCTGCAATACAAAAGAGAGACTTCTATTTTCCTTTTTTTTTGTCTGGGTTTTTTTTCCCTGTATCTGTATCCCTTGTTTAGCAAGAAATGGTAGAGTTGGTCACATAAAATTAAACCTACTTTTACTTACCAGTCACTGAATCACTGGGGAATTCTTAGCTAGGATATTCTTAGCTGTGTTTAGAAATGCTCCTAAGATATTAGGTAAACACTACAAATTGGATGTAAATGGAATCAGAGAAACAGCTGCCACCTCTTTTGCTAGCTGATTAATTTTTTTCTGAGTCACAACAATTATATTTCTGCGTGGCACACCCATCAGGCTCTAAACACTGCAGTGGTTGCCACGGCTGCTTGTTGATGGGCTGGGGGCAGCTCCCCAGCAGTGAATTTTGATTAATCTCAGCCCATTTTACGTGCCCTGCAACAGCTGCCCCCATCCCCCGGGAATCTCTGGCTGGATGTACCTGCTGCACCCGGGATCACTGCGAGATGAGACAGGCGTGGGCAGGTATTTACAGACTGAATTTGCTGCAGCAAATCTCTCCAAATCTCCAGGTTATTTCCCAGCGCCAGGGGTTCTGTCACACATTTTTGAGCTTCCACTGTCCTCTAGTGGTGCTTTTTTTTTTTTTTTTGCAAACCGATGATGCTCAGAGGGCTGGAGCACCTGTGGAGTGGGAGGAGCTGGGGATGCTCACCTGGAGAAGAGAAGGCTCCATGGAAATTTTAGAAACCCTTCCAGTGCCTAAAAGTGCTCCAAGAGAGCTGGAAAAGGACTCTGGACAAGAGCTGGAGTGACAGGACAGGGGGGAATGGTTTTAAATTGTCGGAGGGCAGGGTTAGATGAGATGCTGGGTAGAAATTCTTCCCTGTGAGGGTGCTGAAGCCCTGGCACAGGCTGCCCAGAAAAGCTGTGGCCACCCCATCCCTGGAAGTGTCCAAGGCCAGGCTGGAGCAATCTGGGAGAGTGGAAGGTGTCCTAGTCTAGCAAATGTAAAGCTTGAATGTGTGTCTCTGCCTTTTCTCCAAACCTTCTCTCCTGCAGTGGCTCCCAAGCCATCACTTTGAATATCCAGATGTGCAGACACCAGCACCTCCACGCCTCCTGCTTTCCCTTCATTTCAGCAGGAGCACTTATTTTCTTTTTTGACCAGGCTTTAAATTTTGAATTAGCCTGGGTGTCAGCAGCAGTATTTAGATTAAATTTAATGGGTTTATTTCTTGCCTCACAAAGGGGCTGCCAGTGTGTGGGAGGCAGCTGGGTACTCAGCTGAGAACTTTGCAACTGGGCTGTACAGGAGGAGGGATTGCACTTAAAATGTTGTCTGCATGTAGTTTGCAAAATGCCTTAGGGCATTAGTGGGAAAAGATGTTTGCAAATATAAAATATTAACCAGCCTTTGTTTTTAATAAACTTGGTTACTCCAAGGGAACAAATAACATTTGTTATAATGTGTCTGTTTGTCCTATTTCCCGAGTTCATTTTATGAGTATCTGTCTTATCCCTCACATGTAATAGGAGACCAGCTGAATATTTTATAAAATTAGTATTTCAGTAATATTCATATTATTGTATCAGTATTCCTACAGATTATGCAATATATAACAAAATTAATAATTCTCAAAAAGCTATTTATTCACAAAATCTAAGCTCAAAGTCCACAGAGACTCAGGTGTACACTTACCCTTTCTCAGGGGAGGACTCCTGTTGGATGTCAATATTTGCATGAATGAATGTTAACAAGTTTAAGGCTTTTTTCCTCTGTAATATATATTTACATAATACAACAATCTTGAATTAATTAGATGACTGATCCTTTGAAAATCATCTTTATTTCCTCCTTTGAGGTGCATGTAAGTGGCTGAGCTGTGATTTGGGGTGGTTGGCTGTGATAGCTTAGCTGTGATCTTGCTGATTTGTACTGGGATAAACATACAAACACTTCTATCAAAAATTCTTGCATGAGAGCAGCTTTTTGTATGGTTTTGGTTGGCTGGGTTTTGTTGTAAAAGCTGACATGGAGAGGAAGGTAAGCCAATAATTTGACTTGTGTTGAACAAAGGATAAGCTGTTCTTCTCCCATCCTTTATCTGGCTTTCCCAGTGCACAGGCTCTGCAGTAGAGGCATTCTCTCCCCACCTAGGCTTTGTATCCTACCTTAAGCCTTTGTTATAGAATTTATCCTCTAGCAATAATGAATTTTTGATATTGGCTGTCTTTCTCTGAAATTCCTTTTCTTGAGCACTGGCAAGGAGGGAGATTCAGCAGAATGACTGATGGAGACTGGTTTAAGGACACAAAGTGATCCAAAGTGATCATGGCAGTAAAAACAGTGATCCAAATTATCATGGCAGTAAAAAAAGAAGGAGGATATTAATATAATCTGACTTCCAGTACCTAAAGCTGCAGTTTTTTAACTGCTTTAAGGTGCTCTAAACACAAGCTGCTACTGAGCCATCACCTGCCCTGTACCAGTGCTGGCACCCAGGTGTTTGGGCAGTTCAGTCCAGCCCAGCCTGATGAAAAGTAATTAAAAATTTAAAATAAAATTTTAACACACCCCCCCCCCCCCAAAAAAAAAAAAAATGTACAAGCACTGGTGTTGGCTTGCAATGGGCAAGAAAAAACACCCAATTCAAGTGTCCTAAATCACTTTCTGAAATGGCCTGAAGGTCACAGTCAATGTAAGACTCATGGCTTTGCACACTCTGAATTGTATCCAGGTCTGAACTTGGTGAGTGAACTGAGCAAAGTGAGGGCTGTGAGGCCCCTGATGTATCTGGGCCCTATTATATTTAATGATCAAGATCCTGCACCTCAGAGCAAGAGCCTAATTTAGCTCCTCAGACTTATCATGGGAGCACCAATCCTTAATTAACTGTGAAGAGGAGCCTGGAGAGTTTAACCTTAGCAGGCTGCAGCAGTCCTTGTGAACCCCCATTGTCTCTGCATTAGCTCAGCTGATGATTATTTAACTTTTTTGGAGTGTCTTTCTACAGTGCACTCCATATTTGTAATGGAAATTATGTCATTGGGAACTGCAACAAGTGGGAACTTCAACAAGTTCCTGCAAGACTGAATTCCAGGGATGTAATGGAGATAACCAGCACATCAGCAGGTACAAGGAAGGAAAAAAAACAAGCTGTGCTGCTCTGACCACACTGTTTACTCTCTTGCACTGCTGTTTGCATGTGAATATGAGAGATATTTGTTATGCCCTTCAGCAAATACTGTTCTTGTCAATACTGATGGGTATATTAGCTGTGCATTAGCAGCCCTCATCCTCTCTGGAATGATGTTTTCAGTTCTTACTGGAGAGCCTTCAAAAGGAAGATCTTTCACCTTGCAAGCAGCTCCTCAAGGAGAAAAAGATCACATGACTTTTGATTTCAGAAAAATTAATCTTTGGGTGTAAATCCATACTTCTGGGGAGGAATCTTATAGTGGAAGGCCCAATTGTTCTGTAGAAGCAATGTTTCCTCTATGAAAATATAGATCTTTAAAATGTGCAATGGAATCTGACCCACCCCATGAGATGATGGCCCCCAATGGGGCATCTCCCCTTGCACCAAGGATTGGTGTCTGTCTGAAATGTCCATGGTATTTCTAACCTCAGTCTCCAAAATTGTGTTGAATGTGAGAAGAAAAACACCCATGTTTCCAGTTTTCTTTCTGATTTGCACTTTTCATGCTGCATTTCAAGGAGAATTAAATATGAAATATATCTTGCTATTTAGACAAGACTTTAATGTGCCACTCTTAGCAGCAAAATACAGCTGAGTACTTGCCTGTGTGTGTGAACTTTTGTCCAACCTCTGTAGATGCTGAGGTAGTTTTGGAAGAATAGCAGTAATTTCCCTCACAGTTTCATTCCAGTGGTTTATTTCTCCAGCTTATGCCATAAGCTTCTTCAGGGGAATATGAGGAGCCAGATTTATAAAGAGAATGGATAATTTCATTGCAAAAAGACAGAACTAGCATTATGCATGTTAAGTTAAGGGTAAACAAATCTCATGCTTCAGGGCACAAAATGATTTCCTATTGGGCTCAGGAAAGATGTTTTTCTTCATGTAAAGCATTGTATGGTTGGCTAGACATATTGCTAAGGAGTTTATTTATTCTGCTGCCCTCTGAAGCATCAGTTTAGGAGACTTGGTTTTAGGTTGTGCTAGAGGCAGGATGCCAGATGTTGTTATAATTTCACTTAGCATGGAGAGCCTGCTCTATAAACTTCCTGCTCAGCAGACCTGTGATACCTTACAGTGGAGCTCCCCAAAAGCAGTCCAGGCTCTCCAACCATCTTACCCAATATCAGTGGGACAAAATGAGGGCAGAGCTGCTATTTCCTTGTACTCAGAAAAAAAAAAAAAACAACATAGGATTAATCTAATTTCCATCTTATAATATTCACCTGTTGCTTCCATGGTGCAAGCAGTCATGGTAGAGACATGATTCTCAGAATATGCTGTCAGGGCAGTGGAAATCAGCCACACTCTGGAGCCTGCCTGCCAGGAAAACTGAAATACCCCAAAAAAAAAAAAACAAAAAAAAAAAAACATCCCAGAGAAGCAGCGAGGTTGTGAGACAATCTTCAGCTGAGGGCAAGGAGCCTTCTGTCTGCATCCTGCCTGCTCTGAGCAGGGAAAGTGCCTGTGGCTTCTGCCTGAGAACACCTCCACAGTGCCCAGATCCAGGCTCTGCCCATCCTCCTGTGCCAGCAGTAATTCAGCCTGTGACTTCAGCACAAAGAGCAGCAGACATGAAAGCAACTTGGAAAGTCCCCAGAAGAACTGCCTTTGTATTTGATGCCTGGAGTCAGGATCCCCTAAGGAAATGGAAAGAGAGAGAAATAACTTCTAAGAGCCTTGGTGGATTTTCTTGTAAGTGGGAAGCCTATGTAATTTGGTAGAAACAGAAGGAATTCAAATCTGTTAATCCAGTGAAAGCCACAGGAATTTGGATGTATGCATTTGGGAAATTCACTGACAGGAAAGGGAAGGCTTTCAGTTAAAACTTTCCCATATACCATCTGAACTCAAATTCAGTTCATGTGTTTGTCATGCTTATTTTGTAAAGTCACCTCTTATCTCTTTGACTGTATTTTGCATCTGTAAAATGAGGGTGACAACACCACCTTTGACCAATTTAGGCTGCAAGCTGCTATGGCCTGGAGCAGGTGCTTTATACACAGTTTAACACAACATTTAATATAAATAGTCACATTGCTTTCCAGATAGAAATTATTTTATTGTGAATAAGGCTGAAACACTTTTTTCTTATTTGAAATGTCTGGGGTCTTGTTGTTGTCTGTCATTTCCTCCTCTCTCTAGCCTGATTTACGTTTTTAAAAGCTCTGACAGTCCCATGAGTTAATTGCAACCATCAGACTGGGTGCAGCTATTTTATAATGAATTAATCTGCTAGGTGAGGGGAGCTCTGTCTGCAGGTCACTGGCATTTTGTTTGGGTGACAGATGATGAGTCTGACAGGTTTGTGTGTCTCAAGGTCTGCCATGGTGAGGATCAGTCATGCTGAGCTGTACTTGCAGCCTCTGAGATCAAGCCACCCTTCACCAGGGGCCCAGGGAGGTTTCTGCTCACTGGGATCCCGTGGTTGTGGTTCTGCAGGGAACAGCTGGGCCAGGGGACACAGCTCCGAGCTCCCCCAGGTGAAAAACAAGCTTCACTGATGGCTTTCTGTGCAGAAGGTGGTGATGGGACTTCACCCCTTGGAGCTTGATGGAAAACAGTTCATTTCCCACATCTTCACGACCTGTATGAGAGTCTGCAGGAAGAAATTGGGTTTTTCTGGGCACTGGGGGAGGAAGAGAGGAATGCCTTTGCATGATGATGTTGCAGAATGGTGTTTCTTTATGCAGATAATGTCTGGGAGCTTTAAGAGTGTTTCTAAATGTCTGCCTCATAATTATCCCCACATTCCATTTTGCTGCACAGCAGAGTTAGGATGACCTGGACTGGAAAGGATTTGGTTTGAGAACAGGGAGTACCACTGTAAATAATAGGAATTACATGCTGTGAGGGGAGGTAGCCATGAAATAAGATCAACAGCTGTTTGTTGGGAGGCTGCTGGTGGCTGGAAGAGGTGCCTTGCTTGAAGGTTATATGGGTTACTTTTTAAATTTAAATATACATATATCCTGTGTTAGGCATGTCTGGAATCATAAAACTATTTTTTTAAGGTAAAAAGATATTATTTCTTAAAATTTAAAACTTTTGAAGAGCATCAGACTGCAATTTCAGGGGCACCTTGTCTTTAACAAAGACAAATATTGCATCTCCATTGAGAATTGCTCTTAAAATTAGAAATTCAAGCCTTAATCTCTCAATCAAACACCACTAAATAAAAACAGCATTTAACTTTTGCTATCACTGTTCCTTGAAATAAGATGAAAAGAAGAAACTGAGTTGTTGGAGCCTACTCCAAAAATTCCACATTACTTTGTTAAAACCTTTTAATGTTGTAAGAGAAGCTTCTGAATTGCAAATAGCTGGGTTTAGAAGTAATAAAAGAGTTGCTATAACACTTCAACTGAGTGCACAAATGTTACTTTTTAACATGCTGCTGAGATAAGGAGGAAATTGGGGTGTTGAAGACCGAGTCACACTTGGAGGAGTGGTATTATCCCAGACCAAAGCTGGGACATCCTCGAGCACCGTGTGATATAATCACAGATAAGAAATAGCTCCTGTCCAGTGTGGACATCGCCATCCTCACTGGCAATGGTACATGGGAGAATTCCAGTTGTCAGGTTATAGGTGGTAAAATGAGGCACGTGGCAAACTCCTGACCAGAGTCTGTAGCAAGAGTTGTGCTTTCCTAAAGAAATTACCAGCAGGTTAATCACAAGATCTGCTTTGTTCCTTCTGCTTGAGGCACAACTCTTCTGTAAAAAAATGGGTAATATGTAGCCTGCAGAAAATTTGCTTCCGATCTACAGGATTAAAGGTGTCCATCAGGAGATGTCCCTATGTAACTAAGCTGTCTAGGAAAGCCTAATAATCACTTGTGGAAACCCATAAATTTATCTCATTTCCATCTCACTCTTGCTCCTAAACTGGACTACATAGCAAAACCTGCCAGTCAAAATTCCCTCAGCAGCCACTGTGAGCTCACTGGGCTCAGGTTTTCCAAGCAGGCTCCTCTCATTCCAAGGCCACACGTTCTGCCTTTCCTCATAGTCAGAGTTTAGTAGTCCCTACTCAGGAAAACACAGTCATGTCTTCTCCATGGTGGTAGAATAAGGCAATAACTGCAGCAGATGTGCCCAGCAGGAAACAACTTCAATGCATGGAAATATTAGAAATATAGATGAGTAACAGCAGCCCTGGTTACAGCTCTGAAGCTCCAGCAGCTGCCAGAGCTCCTGCAGCTTTGCCAGAGCAGAGTGAGTTAAATCACCTCTGACTTGGAGCTTCTTTGTGCCATAAATCAGGGGAGGTACTTGGAGAGGTGCAGAGGAAAGGGCTGCTGTAAACTTGTCTGCCTTCAGCACAGCTGGAATAGAGGAGAAAACTGACATTTTCTCCTTTATTATGCAATGCTCTGCTGGATGGTTTTTGCACAGAATTAGTTCAGTATGCAGGAAAAATCAGCTCTGAGAGGAAAATGTCTCTCAGTGTAAGAATTTACCTGAAGGAGGAAGGAAACCATTAGATCAGGAACAAACCCTGTCTTTTTCTTCTGCCAAGTTTTGATGATAAAGGTTTCTTGCACGAGATGTCAAACTAATTTGACTTCATTTTGCAAATATACAGAGACTGTTCAGTGTGTGATAGGAGTTGTCTGGAAAATGCTATTCCAGGAGGATCAGAAAGCATCGAGCAGCTGTGCCAGGTGGCACACTCAGGGGACATTTGCTGCCTGCTCCTGTGGAGGGCTTGAGGAGTCCATCCCAGCCAGGCAGATGCTTGCAGCTCAGCACTGGGCTCTGTGACAGTGTGGAAAGCTTGGTTTCTTCTGGGTTTAGGTACTTTTTCCATGTTTCCATTCAGTTAAAAAAAACAATGAACAAAACAAATGGGTTTGAAATACTTATAATGGGATCAGCTCTGTAAGGAGCAGTACAGGCAGTTTTAGTAGGAAAGGAAAGGCTGTCACATGAAGAGTGTGACTGATGTCAGGTGAAGATCCACTCTCCACACTTCCAGTCAGGGACATTGCAAGTTCCCCAACCCACACATCCAGTCACAATAGGGAACATTCAAATTTATTTACCTTTTTAAGATGACTTCATGGGTGAAGTCGAACCTCACTGCAGTTCTGAGGTCAGAGTCCTTACCTTGGGTCCATCTTTAAGCTCCCTACGGCAGGACTGGCCTCAACAGGACCACAGCTTTGGAATACCTCCTCCAACAAGTGCATTTATTGATTTCTCCTTTTCCTTAACATGGCTTTAAAAGAGCCTTCGGGGAAGAGGCTGTTAAATTCTTCCCACTGAGGAAGCCCTTTCTTCTAGTTTGTAACAACCCACAGTAAGAGCTGTTCCTTGTAAGCACAGAGAGCTTAAATTAGTGTGGTGTGGATCCTTCTGGGGCTTGCACATCATCAAAAGCATTTCTTCTGTGCTCTAATTCTTCCTTTTTCAGTCTCAGCAGCCAGAAGAGATGGCATAGCTGCAGGCCATGTGATGGGCTCTGTGGGCAGACACAGAGCATCCTTTGTTTTGTTACTGGCAAGGAGAATCAAGTTGAGATTTGATTTCCGAAATGGAAAAGGTGATGGCTTGTCTGAAGATTTATGAAACAAAATAATCAAAAGAAAAATTGGATGGCTCCTTTGGCCATTTCTTCCTGAGAGTTCATCCAGTTCTCTCTTGCTGTGGTAATCACCCTTGGAAGTGCTCTGTTATCTTCACAGTGTCTTCAGAAAGTCCTGGTGCTGCTCATGAGAGCCCTGAGTGTTTTTGAGGAATGGGAGAGTCATTCTTGCCTCCCCCCTGTGCCAGCAGCTGCCAAACAAACTTCCCACAAAGAGCTTTTACAAGATCAGGAGGAATTCTTTGTCAGTTGGCAATGAATTGAAGAAAACCAGTCCCAAAAAGAGCCTTTCATCAGAACTCCCTCTTACTCTGCTGGTTTGGGGCAGAGAAATCAGAGCTTGGATGTTCTGGCTGGAGGCATGGAAATTTATTACATCTGCCATCTACTGTGAGTGCAATTTTCTAGAAGTCTGCTGTGTGCTGCAAACAGCTCCATCTTGGTTTTGCTCCAAATGTATTAAAAGAAACCCACTGTGCTTTGTCATTGTATTTACTCCTGCACCTCACCATCTAAAAATAATTTAAGCTGAAAGGATATGAATTTTGTTTGTGCATGGGAAAAAAAAAAAAACAAACCATAATGGTTTCAGCTACTGTGATTTCAGAGAAACAAAGATGACAATAACTTAAAAAGTCAGTCTGTCTATGTTATCTATGGATTTAAGAAATGTTTAAAGCAGCAAAATTTAGAGCCATTTTTTCCATCACTTACAACTAAGCAAGTGAAGTCAAAAGCAAGTATAAATCAGTGCACAATTATACCAAAGCAAGCAGCTTGAGAAAACAGAAGAAACTGGCAATTATCTCAAAGACAAAACAGCTTTAAATTTAAATTCTGTAACAGAAATTGATGGCAGTCATGGTGGAAAGCCTATAGTTTTGTTTTAAGCCTCTATTCTTTTTCTTGACCACTGTAGCAACTGTTTAGGAAGCAATATACTGTAGATGAAGCTTGCTGAACTGGAGAATGGAGTATTTCCCTGGTGTCTGTGAGAGACTGTGGAACAAATTGGACTGAGTATGACAAGCTGCACAGTGTTATTTCAGTGGCTGCAGATAACTGGATTTCTCCTTCTAGGCATTAAGTGTCACTAGTTCCTGTATTAAGAGTCAGATCTTGCTGCTGGCCACAGAAGTGAAGGATCTCAGTGGAGACTCAGCAGTGACTGGGGAAACTTAGAATTTATTGCTGTGCCACCTCGAGCAGGGGCTGCCCCTCGGGGCTCTGGCACCAGCAAAGGTGGCTGTGTGTAGTCAAGTAAAAACTGCATTTATTAAACAAAATTCTCCACTGTTTAGTACAGTTGTAACTTATTTGTGCAGATCCATCATGGTGATAGAGGGAAAGGGCCAGATTTTCCATAGTCCTGGACCAGGATAATTTGTTGGTGGAGTGATGCTCTGCTGAGTGAGTTTTGCCCGAGCTGCTTTTTCTCTGCCTGTGTTACAAGTTGTGCAGCTTCTCCAACACTTTATGTGTGCTGGGAAAAGGGGGTGGTTGTGCTTGGGAAGGAGAACATCAGGAGACTGGGATGAATGAAAGACAGCTGGGCTCTTCTCAGGCTTCTGCCACTGATTTCTGTTATGACCTTGAGCAGGGAATTCTGCACATTGTTCTGAGCAAACCTATGGGGAGGCTGCAAGTCAGCTCCAAAACCAGGGGCAAAATAGCTGTGCCAGGGTAAATACCACTAATTACCCCTGATTCTTTGGACCTGAGTTGTGTTTTGACACAGCATCATGTACTGGGCCAAACTGCTTGTGGCAGCTTATTAGACACAAGCACAGATTCCCTAAAACTGGTTTTACCATGCTCTACTGCAAAGTGAGGCATGTCCTTAATTTCTGTATGGCTCAATCACATGCTATTCTGATCATCTTCTGGTTTGTTATGAGGGGAAGTAAAATGGTGGTTAAGTGTCTCACAAGCAAGGGTGAGGGGGAGTTAGCAGAAACACATAGAAAAATGAACCAGAGAACAACTCCCTGCCCCACTGGTTAAACTGGGCTGTATATATGTGCCAGGGACCATATAGGAAAAAAACACGGGACATAATGAGCAAGACTTTGAAAATGGATTTAAAAAATCCAAGAAAGCCCCACTGGACATATTTGTAATCATGCCATTGGTCTGTTACAGCAGTGACAGTGTTTAAAAGGCAACACATGTTTACTTGTGCTTAATAGTTGCCTCCAGCAATTTACATCTGCTAATGCAAAAATAAATAAAGTTGTCTCACAAACACTGGTGACAAAACCCAGCATCCACTTCTTCTTTAGTACCTAAACACATGCAAGATTTTATGAATCGAGAACAGCGTATGCCATTTCCAAACACAGACTGCACTGAGTGGAGCCAAATTTTTTCTTTATTGCACCTTGAAGTACTATTTCATTAGTGGAGGAGAGAACAAATTTCCTTTTTATCTCTTCCTTTACATTGAATTAAGCCAAGTACTTTTAAATTATGGGCCTGAAATTACCAACACTTTGGACTTGTGCAGTTTCCCATTAAACGTGCTAATATGAATTATGTAACGTGTATTATTTCAGGTGGATTAATACATCAAATCTGTCTGCACCCATTTAGTGTCTCTTAAAAGTGCAAATGTATTTGATCTGAGAGAAGTCTTATGTATTTTATGTGTCATGGTGAGATGACAAAATTTCTTCAATCTTTCACATGCATTTATATCTCTCAATATGACTAAGGTCAAATAGAAGGTACAGTCACATCTCTCACCAAATAACAATTGAGTGCAAAATTAAATATTTGCAATCATAACCTACCAAAAATTTGGCTCTGTGTGTATTGTTCAGACAGAACTGTTTGCTCTGCTCTTGGATTTGTTTTTAGAGCAGACTGATGTTTGAATTTTTTAGCCACTGGACTGTGAGAATTTCAGTTGATAGTTAACAGTGCTTATTCTCTAATTAACTGTCATTTTTGTGATTGTATGCATTACGAAAAAAAAAAAGGCTTCTAATTTAAAATTCAAAGAGGCCTTAATAATATAAAATGCAGTCCTGGCTTACTTTGCTCTGTAGATAATACAGAGAGCTAATGTGTAAGCAGGAGCTCATCTCCTGGGTGTGCAGCAACTCAGGCACAAGCAGGTGAGCCAGTTCCCTTTTTGGGTGATCATCTGGTTTTCCTGAGCCACCTCCAAATGTGTCTGTTGTGTGCAAGACCATGAAGGAACCAAGCCCTGGAACCTCTGTGCTGCATCCCATTTGTAAATGCAGGCCCAGGGAGGGAGGGGGGATGTTAATGCCAGCAACCAGGGGAGGAGCAAAACAGGAATGAGTTTTACAAAGGTTTATACTTTGCTTGTCTTTATGAACTGCTGCTGTTGAAACTTTTAACAGTCACTCTGGAAATTGGACGGACAACAGGGAAAGGCAGCCAGGATCATAATCTTCTGAAGGATGCCATAAAGATGGAACTAAAACTCCTCCTGAATTACCTTCCTCACACACGCACACATTATAATAGAATTAGTAATTCTCATGATTCACTGAAATGACAGTTTCTTGCCCAGCATGATTTAATGGGGTGGTTGTTCCCTGCCAAGGGCTGCCACCTAAAATACTGGATTTATGAGCTGGCTCAGTAGCTGAAACTCTGTAAGATCTCATTTTTAAAATCTAAGGTGTTTGAATAATCTAGGCTGGCTCTCTCATTTTTGGGAGGAGTGGTGGAGAGGTAAAATAAGTTGCATGGAGTAGACCTGCAGAAATGTTTCTGACAGGAATATCCTTCCCATAACCAGTAGAGCCATTACTGATATCCAGGTATCAGGAAACTGTATTATTTTTCATTTCTGTCCATAAGAATTTAATAAAAAAGCCACTGGAACGTATTTCTTTCCTCTGAAGGACTTCCACCAGGTGCTGTTAGCCCAGCTTTATCTCCTGAAGGTCTGTTACAGTGTTATAAAAGACTGATGAGAAGAGGGAATTTTCGTACTAAAATGAGAATAAACCATCATTTTTCATTCTGTAAGACCTGCTCATACAAACGGGACACTGCTACTACACAAAGACAAATTTTTCTGTGTTACTGCTTCACTCACCGAGTCCAAATTACCTCTGGAAGGGCAGGTCCCATCCTCCAGGTCCTCTTTCAGCCAAGTTCACAAGCTCAGCGAGCCAGATGAAGAGTAATTTGCTTTTTTGCTGTGGCAGAACACTAATGGCTGTTAATGGAATGAGCAGCAGGTCTTGTCTCTTGCTCTACTTGGCTGGAAGGAACAAATCTGAGCAAAAGCAGCCGCAGGCCAGTCCCAGGTGATGAGTCTGGGTAAGGGCAGCCTCCGATTAGTCCCAGGTGACACAAACACTTCTGCTCTCCTTAGAAATGATGAAATCTGGAGAGGCAATGGCTTTGACACAGAGGGGAGTTACAGAGAGCAGTGGCTCTGCCATCACTTGCTGTGTAGCCCTGCACAGGCACTGCCATGCACACTCCTCTTCATTATTTTTCCCTGTAACGTCCCCTTCTTCCTCACAATTAGGTGTTGCAAATGGTAATTAATATTTATAAATTTCTTTGTTGTCTTCTGGGGGGGAGGCTGGATTCCTGCTCAGCAGTCACCCCTGACTGCCTCCCAGCCGTGCCGTCCTTAATTAGTGCAACCCAGCTATTCCCTGGACCTCCCCATTGCCATGGCAACGTCATTTAATTGCAGAGTCAACTGGACCCTCTCACAGAGTATGGCCCAGCTCCTCTGTGTGTTCTGCTCTAGGTGCTGTCAGGGGCAATTTCATGTTTTATTCTAAACTGTTAATAATTATAATTTCAAATTATGAAGCAGAAAAGTACTGAGATACAGGGAAATAAGAATAATCAGCTCCTTGTCAAGGGATAAAAAATGGTCTTTCAAATAGTAAATAACATAAGTGGGCTGTAATGCCTGGTGCCTTAGGAGGTGTCACAGGGCAGTAGGATTCTGAAGCAATACAAACAAGAGGATTTGAGACTCCATAAATTCAATAGAAAAGTCCCATTAGTTTCAATGGGAGAAAGAAAATAATTGTGTGTCAGAATATTATTAAATTAAAATTAATTTGGGAAAGAGCATTACCTGTGTCTATTGCTGACTTTGTCTGGAAGGAAGCACTTTTGCATTACCATCAGAAATTTTTTTGAGTGGCATCCACCTTGCACACAGCAAGCTTTCCTCTTCTTCTGGCAGGAAAAATGTCTCAAGGACTATTTTAATGTCATTTTTCCTTTCATGGGATATGAAGTTTTGGACCAATATTTTATAAATTGTTTTTTTCTTTGGATCAGAATGAGCCATCCCAGTTAGGCATAAATGCACATGCAGGCAGACTCAGCCTGGGACAGGGTCAAAAAGAGAATTTCAGCTCAAATGGTTCAAATCTGGCAAAGTTACTAGCAACAGGAAATGGCCTTGTAATGGAAAGAGCCTGACCTGCCTAAGGTGGCTATTTTATGTATCCAAACCACAGGATAGGCATTGTTGTTCTTGCTGTTAAGTGGACATGCTGTTGCAGACTTGCAGTGTGAGTTGACAGAAGAGGTTTTTTTCCCACTCTGTAACAAATCTTCTGAAATCTCATTGCCTCAGGAAAGGAGAGGAAAAGGAGAAAATTTCCCCAGTATTTGTGGTATATTTAAAGGGTTCTTTTACTTTGTTTGTGCCTATCTCAGGACTGTCTTTTCTTCAGACAATGCCAGTTCTCCTACCTCTCCCAATCTTCTGTCCAGAACACGGTGTTATTCCAGACAGACTGGGAGTTCTCCTAATTAATGTAGCTATTTTATTGGAACTCACATCCAGTTGAATGTCAAACAATTTGGCCAGTGAAACTGGAACTTGGGAAAACACTGCGTTTGTCCCTGCTCCTAATTTCTTATTTTGCCTCCCCTCCCTTTGATACTATTTTAATCTGACCCCAACATGACTCAGCCTAATTCAGCAGGAACAAGCGCAGCACCTTGTGAGGGAAGGAAAGCTAGTGCCAACTGCAGATCCAACTGTAGCCAAAACAAGGTTGCTCCATTACTGCATTTGATATCATAATTTAATTTACCCACGAAGAGGTGCCAAACCTGCCATTTCTGTGGAACATGGGACACGTGTTAAGTGCTAATGCTAATATGGGATTTGAGAAGAAACATCAAAACTTCCACTCGGTTCTGCTGTTTTATTTCTTCATTTAAAAAAATATTTTACTTCAGTTTGGCATTTCTTGAGGCATTTCTAGTGCAGGCACCCACTCCACCAGCTGCTGTTCAACCAAATGCCCTGCAATGAGAGTTGCCCCTTGGTATTTCAGCATCCAGGTCCTTTATGTGGGAGATGAAGCTTTGTTTTTTGACATTCACAACGTAAAACAGATTTAATACATGTGTCTGTCTTCACATTTTCTTCTTCACAAGGCTTCTACCTCCCTTGCAGTGGTTCAGAGCTGAGATGACTCACTCTTAAAATGATAACACAATTTGCTAAATGGAATGTCAAAATCCACAGGGAGCTGGATGCAGTCTCATGGTATAATTTTCCCCCAATGAGTTAATGTTTTTATGAGTTAATGTTCTTATTGGTAATATACAGGTAATATACAGTGTGCTTATAAAAAGTAAAAATAGAGCAAGTTTGTGTAGGAGGGAGAAAAAAGCATCAAGGTTCAGGTAAAATGCCTCTGGAGAGAGTTGGAGAGAGGATGATGGATTCAGCTGTTCATTCCCAAAGTATATAATGGCTGTAAGAACAGGCATTGAAAATATTAAAAATTAAAACACGGATTTCCTTTATTACCTTCAAATGGCAGCTGAAAAATTGGTGAGGTTTAAGGTTGCTGAGTGCACGTGTTATGATCTGGCCTATGTGAACACCATAGGCTGGCATCAAAAGAGAATGTAATTACACTTCTAATCAGAAATTCATGTTCCATAATCACATCACACTCCCAAATGCATTTTTCTTTTTAGAGTTTCAGAGAGAGACAACCCAAGAGAATGCACGGCAGATATGTTTATAACTATTTCTACACATGTATTTGGTTGGCAGCCTCTGAAAGGAGAAAAACTGTGTCTGGTGGTGTGGAGCACCTTCCTGTAAACCAGGATTTCACAAACCAGGTAACACCTTGGCTCTTTTTACTGGTCAGCCAGAAATTCTAGTTACTCATCAGAGTCTGAGTAGTTAAATAATAACAGTCTCTAAAATTCCAGCAAACGCTTCACAATTTTTACAGTATGAGAAATACTTAGAGACTGCAATGAACCAACACATGGCACATCACAGGTGAATTACTGAGTGCTATTCTGAATGAGGTCTGGGAGGGGTTCATTGAGTTTAGAAGGGGTCTTTTGCCCTGTTTCAAGAGGTGGTGTTGCCAACACTCACCTGTGTCAGATCATGGTCATTCAAATAAAGTCAAAGTTTTCTCTCTGCTTTGCAAAAAGCTGTGCAAAGCTTCAGAGAATGCCAAACAGCTCAAATGAATAATAATTTATTTTTATTACACTCACCCTTGCACAGATTTCTCTGAACGGTGGCTATAGGATATAATTCTCTTTATATTTACATACCTCCTTCAAAAGAGTCTTTGGAGCTGGGTACATAATTCAGTTTTATTGTGGGTGAGACAGTAGATCCAGGTGAGTGATTCCCTTTGCTTATTTCACAAATTCTGTTGGATTTTTTTTTTTTAACTTGACCAAGAAATAGAAGAACTCAGTTCACGCAAGAGACTTGCATATGAGTTTTGTACAAGGACATCTTCTGGACCAGTGAAGTGCAGCTGATGCTTTTAGAGCTTAAGAGGGCACTTTCAGGTAAGCAGTGTTTCTCTGCCAGGCCATCTGCTCTTTCTTGAAGGACTCTTAACAAATTCTTGATGTTGAGATGATGCTTAGTTTAAAGTTGTTCAACTCATTCTCATCACCACCATCTCAAAATCAGTCATGTAACAGTTCTGGACTCTGGAAAGGTGTGGGTTTTCCTTCCTTGGAGATTACATGGACATGATAAGGTATCACTCATGGAGACATGAAGCAACATTTTCAAGCTCATATGTGTCACACAGCAACAGGGTTGTTCTCAGGAGCACTGAGGTCACTGAAGCTTGGATGAAAAAGGCTGCAAGGGATTTTCATTTCTTCAATGACCCTGCAGAGAAGACAACACATACAGATATTAATGTCTTGCCCATAAGTTCAGGGTTTTCTACTAACCAGACATTTCTGGTTTGAATATTTGATTCTGTGGAACCCTACAAAATCTGTGTCAGTGGCAGGACCTGGTACACTGTCAATACTTCTGGGTTGTGTTTTATAACATAGATTTGCAGCATAGATTAACTTTTGAGGTTTTCTTTACCTCTGGCAGATTTTATTTTATTGTGGGATAGTCAGGGTTTGATAAATCTGGTGCTACAGAGCTGAATGGAGTTAAGCTGCTGAGGGTATTTCCAGCTTATGTGTTTGATGCAGTTTCCTGCAGTTCCAGGGAAGTGGCTCAGTGACCTGAAGGATCCTTCCCTGTCAGGGAGACAAATGCTTCTGGATTGAACCTGTAATACTCTGATTTCATATAATGAATCACTGCTACCAGCCTGCCATGAAATAATATAAAAAATGCAAGACAACAGAAGTGTTAAATGATATACCAAACAGCAACTTTCATACCAAATTTATTTTATTTCTGGGACATTTGGGTGTTTTTCTTGTGTTTTTGTTACAACAGAGATTAATAGATGTTTAGAAATGTTTTGCAATGTAGAATTTTTGAGATTTGATGAACTTTTTGAAGTAAATAAAGAAGGTTTGAAATTCAAATAGTGAGACACAGCCCAAGCCAGATTCAGTGTGATTCCTGCTAGAGAGGTGGTATTTCAAACAGGATATTTTACCCCTCTGATCATCTGTTTACAAGTACCCATTCCTTTGGTTTCAACAAAGCAAAAACAGCAAAGGATTATGCACCTTCTTACTTAATTTGGTGTTAAATTATGAAAGAGTATTTTGGAATAAAGATTCCTCTTGTAATCAGTCTCCAAGCTTACAGTAGCTGTCATTCTGCAGCATAAACCTACAAAATTAATGTAAATTTTTCTTCCCAGAGGAGTTTGGGCAAGTGTATCAGGGTAGTGAGTGAGGCTGGGTTTGCAGGGGTCTGATAGGAACAGAGAGCCATTGAGCATTGAGAGGATTTGAGTTCCTAAATCACTCTTGTACATCTGAAAATGCTGCGCAGACCTCTGAGGGTCTATTCACACAGCACATATGGCTGACAGCAAGGGAAATATAAGTGCTAAAAATTTCATCTTCTCATGATTTTGTTTTTTTTTTTCCTTCCCCAAAAATACTGACCTTAGAGCAGATCCAAGTCAGCAGATTAAAAGGGATTGTTCACAACAAGAAATGTAACAGAAGGAGCTTCCCTGGAATAAGCTGGTCTGGGAGGAAGCCAAGTTAACAGTTCTTTTTAGCAGTACTGTAGCAAGGCAGCCAGGTTACTGTAATAACCACTTCTTAATGAGCGACTCAACACTGTGTCAGGAAGGATAACTAACTCTTGTGGTTATTAAGGATGTAGTTTTTAAGTCATTTGGGGGTTTCAGTACTACAGCCTTTCAAGGGGACTTGCTTCCCACCAATGCTGCCACAGGAACACCATCCTCATTAACCCTCGGAGGATCCAAACAAGAGGCAAACTTCAAGGCACACATTCCTAGAAATCAAACTTCAGTGTTTCAGCTGTTCACAAAGCTATGGATTTTTCAATCCAAAATAAAAAGTTGCCTAAGTGGTGAAACAAGAACATATTTTGACCAGCTCTAGAGCTCGGCTAAGAAGACAGAGACCATTCATGTGTGTCCATGAAAATACCAGCTTAATATGAAGTGGAATTGCAGCCAAAATATTTTCAAGTAATCACACAAGCCTTAAAGAGCAAACACCAGTAATGATTTCCAGAATGCCAAAGACCTTCCTCTTGGGCAGAATGGTTAATTTAGTGATGAGTTTGTACACTGGTTTTTTTGGAGTGTGGTGGCCAGTGTGTTCTTCAGGTGGACAGTCTTCTCTGACATCAGTTCTTGCATGTGAATTTATGGTCACACTTCACCCATGGCTTCATCAGGGGATTTGTTTGTTTTCTCTTAGAAGGCCAGGAACTGAAGTACTTGGATTTCATAGGGAAATGAGGAACAGAGAAGCAATTTTTGTGAGCTTGTGCTGGACCCTGATAGGTATTGGATAGTATTATTCTTTCTTCTATGAGACTTTGTGAAATGGATTATCCAAATTTTTGTTTAATTTCCTGGTTGAAAAAAAGTCCTGAGAGTAAAGAATATCTCATTATGCCAAGACAGATAATATTATAATAATGTGACGAAGCATAGCAAGAATCAATTTTTATGCCTGGAACTAATTTTCTGAATAGGGAGCCACTGAACATGCCATAATTAGTGCAGTTCTTAGAAACCATTAGCACATTGTTTTCAGGGCTGAACTTCCTTCCCATGGGGTTGCATTTTCACTTTTAAGTGCTCACCATCATCAGCTGCAGCCAGAATTCTGAGGACACAATTTCCATGTTGACACCAAGAAATTGGCTAATGCATTTCTAGATCTACAAATGAGTTCACTGTGTTTGTTTTTTTTTTTTTAATTTCTACTGATCCTCACCTATTTAAACAAAAATAAAGTAACTTGTGGGGTATAGCAGAAGTTTTCAGTGGGCTTGTGAAGTTGGGCATCGATTGCAAATTCTGCCCCCATACCATCTTTGCCTGCAGGAGAGTTAGTATTCATGGTGTCACTCAAAGTGAACTTTTACTGCCCACAACAACCTATTTCTGTAGCAAAGGTCACATTTGTTCTCTATCAGGATGTATCAGCACAGTGGAATAATGAGTTGCCACAATGAACTGGCCTTTTTATATTCTGAATGGGCTTCTAAATCAAGAAGAGGGAGCATTGACTGAAAATCATTGGGTCTGTCTACTTGAAAGGTCACAGTCTGAAATACTGCAAGATCATTTCACCCTGGTTTATACAGTGAAGCAGCTTCTGGTACAGAGCCCACCACCTACACCGATTGTGCAGGTGTCTGGCCTTCTTGGGAATGGAGATGGTAATGGGAAAAAAGAAAGACTACTTGGATCTGACACAGCTCTTACTCAAGGAAAGATAAAAATCAATAATGGTTTGCTGCTTTTTATATATTTTTTCTATTTTTTTTCTCTGTGGCAAAATCCACCAGAGCTTGCAGTGACTTTCCTTAGAGAGAGCACACACTTCCTAAAGTCCAAGCAGAGCTGCCTTTCCCAGCCAACAGTGGATCTCACACAGCCACATGTGGGCAGTACATCTTTCCAGGGATTTATTTTATCCTGCTCAGTGCCCAGTTAATTGTCTCCATTTCCTTCCAGCCTTGCTTCCCAATTCTAAGGCTCTTCTCTTTTCACTCCTCAGTCAAGACAGGGTATTTCCTAAACACAGGGCTGCCATTTCCAGTGTAGCTAAAGGAATCCACATGTTCCTGTGGCCTGTGACAGCATTTCTTTGTTTGCAGTCTGACATTCATCAGCTTTGTCACATGGAGATGCTTCATAAAAGCAATACTCAACATTATACAAGTAAAATATTCACTTCAGTGTCTGGCAAATTAGGCTCTTAATAAATACAACTGCTGTTTGATTTGTTTTGGAAAGGTATTTGGCCCTTGGCATATGAGTGAGCATCCAATATTAGGTAAAATCTCTCTGTCCTCACTCCCATTTCTTTTACAGATGAGTCAAAGTTCATTGTCAGCAGCATTTGAAACAAACAAAATGCTGCTATTTAAGTGAAGCACATTGGTGTAGACAAGGTCCAATTCTCTATCTGAAATTTGCTGTGCACTGCTGTGTTATTTACCTTTACAATGTCATGTCAATATACTCAGGTTTTCCCAGGAGCCATGAAAATATTTAGTTTTCCTGCTGCAAGACATTGATATGACTTACAAAATATCCTGAGCTCCTGGGCCTGAGAATCTGATCTGAGTGGATTTGTCCTCCTGACACAAATCCCTCTGTGGTGCACAGCAAGGTCCCCTCTTCGATGCAGGAAGCAGAGCTTTTCTGGCTGCTGGTCTGAGGTTGCAAAGCAATGTACCAAGAGTAAATGATTCCATCAGACCTTTCCATCTTCCCTATCGAAACCCACCAGGCATCTCTGAATATCTTTTCCTCACTGAATACAGAGCAGTGGCTAAAACACCTAGAAGCACATGCACATAGTATGAAAATAAAGCTGAGCACTCGGTGTCTCACATGGTGCTCTCCGAGGAAAGATGAAAGAAAAATGAATAAACCGTGTCTGACAGATGTTCATAAAGCACAGAGACACATTTTAATGAAGCACTGGACAGTGGCCAGTCTGTTGTAGCTGGGACATCATGAGCTATACAGAAAAAGAACAAGCCATGAAGAATATCTTTGCTTTTCTCAAAAGTGTCCTTATTTAAAGATTTTTGGGAGAGTTTTTTGTGGCATGCTCATGGATGCAGCAGCAGAACCCCCAGCTCCAGAAAGACAGAAGAGGTCCTGTCCTGACTGAAGATCTCTTGGATCTGCCTGTTAAATCCTCCTGCAGATGCTTGGGGAATACTTTCAAAAGGTCAGGAAGCACCACAAATTCCAAATGATATTTCTTGGATTTGGCTCAGAATTTGGCTCAGAACATGGCTGGATCTGTCTCTGTTCTCCTGCTGTAAATCCTGCTCAAGCAGTTCAGAGGAATGCTGCAGAACAGCTCTTCCCAAAAAGCCCAGAAACCTCCAGCCTTCCTCAGCAAAGGAATCAGCTGGTGACAGGGCTGCTGCTGCTTGCAGCAATAGGAGACTGTGCCTGGCAGCTCTGAAGCAGACTTTGTGTTGTGTGCAGCTTTTGTTTAATCTGCCATCATCCAGGGAGATTGGGAGATATAAATGTATTACATTTGAAACAGGAATAAAATATTAAACTGAATGCAATCAAGAGATAAAGAAACATGTGCACAAGGTAAAATGCCAACTTTGTACACTAGAAAAAAAACTAAACTAAATGAGTTGAGGGAATTTGTGGACCAGAAATCTTAAGATGTATTCCACATTATTAAATTAACTTCAGAATTTGAATTTGGCTTTTGTTCCAAGCAGACTTCTTGTGGCTAATTTTCAGCCTAGTTAAGAATGTACACTGAGCCCTCCCCAAAGAGTAATTTCATTACTTGCTTGGTACTTCTGCTGCTTGGATTTATAATCCTTTTGTTTAAATAACAAAATATTCAAGTCATGACACCTTCCTTACATGCAGCCCCACAAAAGATTCCCCTCCATGATTCTGCTGTGACTGTTGACACAGTGCTCCTCTGCAAATTTCAGAGTATTTCTGGAAAAAGGATATGTTTGTAATAATATTTGTGTGCAAATGATTCCTACAAGTCTTCACTTTAATCTTGGTTAAATAGTGAAGTAATTAAATAGTAATTCCTGGTGTTGGAAAAACATCATCCTCCCATGAGACAAAACAGGAACAGGGAATGTTTATGGCACTGGCATTTTAAAGCTAATTTAGAGAGGATTTATCACAATTAGAAAAAGAGTTAATGAGGGATATATGCACATTATCTGGCTAATAGTGATTCACATACCACCACCATCATCAAGCTGAAGCAGAGGTTGGAAGGGCCAACTCTGCTTGCCTGCAAACATCCATGTGGCTGCCAGGGTTCCAGCAAAGTATCTCCAGCATCACTTCCCAAAGAACCAGCATGAGAGCAGCTGTAAGGAGTATTTAATAGCCCAAGACAACTGCAATGTTACTGAAAAGAGAAATCCTGTGTCTTAAGGCAATATAATTAACCCTGCCTTCTACTCTGGTTTAGCTACAGAAGAAATGCCTGTGACAAATTTCATCAACTGTGCTGATGATCTGTGGGAAGAAATGTTTGTAGAAATGTGAGTAAATCTTCTCTCCTGCAACACAAAATACGTGGCTTACAGAAAATAATCTAGCAAAAGAATCTGATGTTCCAAATTGTTTTACTTTTGGCTAGTTGTAGTTGAAGGTGACACCTTGCAGAACACTCCTGGTCTGGGGATCCATGTGAAATGGGTTTAAGGTCTAATGAAAATCCCAAGTAAATTGTCCCAGAAAGATTGGTAACTTTGGTGTCAATGTTAGCATTGGATTTTTTTTCAGTGTCATATTTTGATGTGCGCTTCCCTTGGGATCATGGAGAGGAAATACCAAGATCCTTAAAATACATTAGCCCAAATGTGGAATACTTATTTTACCCATTGCCTCCATGTGGAAAATTTAATTTCAGGGGACTAAAAAGGGGAATCGGGGAGGATTCTTTTTGGATTCTTTTTAGATTTCTCAGAAGAAAATGAAGCACAAATGTGGCAATATTATGTCTGAGAACTGTTTATTGATAAAGAAGGGTAAGTTTTCCTACCAAAGTGGACCAGAAAAGAGAGCAGAGGGGGAAAAAGAGAGACGGAAAGAGAAACAGAAGAGAGGGATGGCATTCCCACAAGAACCCTGGTGCTCTGTCAGGTCAGCTCTGCAGGCCGGAGCGTGCATGCCGGGAGCTGCGGTGACTCTGCATGGCTCCTGTGGCGGGCTGGCTGCGATTTCCCAACAGCAGCGGGCTGCATGTCCCTTCCATCGGCGGGGAACAGGCTGCCATGGCCGCAGGAGCACTGCTGCAGCAGCTGCGGGCCCCAGGGCCGGGGATGGCGGCCACGGCGGGCTGCAGGCAGCGGCTGCTGTGTGAGGGAACAGCGGAGCACCAGCCATGGCTGCACTGG
>QUSF01000033.1:2339162-2381074 GCA_003676055.1 Chloebia gouldiae | reverse complement strand
GGGAACAGCGGAGCACCAGCCATGGCTGCACTGGGGCTGTGGCTGCTCTGTGACAACAGTGGAGCACCAGCCATGGCTGCACTGGGGCTTTGCCCGCCGTGGGCAATGCAGGAGATGCAGCAGCAGCCACGGCTGGGCGCAGGCAGCGTCCGCTCCGCTGGGGAAGTGACGGAGCACCAGGGCTGCCAGGAGCTGCCTCACAGAAGTGCCAAAACAGGGCAGGACTTGTGTGGACAGGGAAGACAGCCAGGGAAGGAGCAGGAGATAAAAGGCAGGGGTGGGAGGAGGGCCAAGGTGACCCTCCCCTTGGCGAGACCCCGCTCCCTCCAAGGAACATGAAGAAACTGCTTCCCTGCTTGTGTTCCAGTTAGCTGGTTTTATTTGCTAAAGCTGCTCCCACAGCCTGATTTCCCAGGCATCTTTTTCTCCTGCATCCAGGGGTCTTCCCTGTTGTGTATAGGTAAAACGTAACAAAATAAGGGCCTTGTTACCTTTATAAAATCATGGCTCAGGCTTGTTACTTGGGCTTAGTAAAAAAGGACTATGGGAAAGCGACACAGCTGAATTGGAGGTAGAAAAACAAGTTATAAAACCATCACATGTTCACATCACGGTTCATGGTGGTTGGTTGGATTACATTTGTTGTGCTTAAACAGAATGTAACTGATAAAGGCCTAACTGCTTAAAAAGGCCTGGTTTTTGCAATAGAGGGCTCTCTCTTGCACCTGCCTGGAGAATCAGCATTGCTCTGCTTTGTAACACTGCCCCACCAGCCAGTGTGGGGTCACTCACAGCCCCATCGTGGGAGCTTCCTCTCCCTGGGCTGGCTGCCAGGCAAAGCCTCCCAGGACAGGGCTAACAGCACATGTGCAGTCTTTACAGGAATTCTTCACCTCATCTGTAACATATGCTGAGGCATAAATAAAAATCAGATTGATCCCTCTCACAAGGCAATCTGAATTAGATTTTGGAGTAAGTAAAAGGGTCAGCCTGAGCGTCTGTAGCCCCATCAATAATGGAGCTTCTGTTCAAATATGAAAGTAATTCAGCACATCCTGTTTAAAGTGGATAATTTAACACAGCAGTTTTGACTTTTCTAAGACTGAAGGCTGAATTCTCAATAAGTCATTTAAAACTTTTTCAGAAAATTGAGTTGTAGTAAGTTTTCAGCTTACCTGACATACAACCAGGTTTTGTGCCTAAACCTTGGAATAGAATCACTTCACTCCTGCACTATTTAGAACATGTAGTAGTTTAATTTCTTTTGCCAAGTGCAGCTATAAATTGTTGGCTGTGACTGATAAGCAGGGCAGCAAGAAATACACTGTGTCTTTGTAGCTTCCAAGTGTGTTTACTGCCAGCTTGATGAAAGCTTAAACCCAAGCTGCTGATGCAGAGTCTTAGCAGGAAAGCCCTCAGAGGAAGCAGAGTTGATTGAAACAGGGAGGTCTGAAATGAAATATGATGTTTTTGGTCTTTGTTACAAAACTAGGAGGTATGTCTGACCTGCTTTTCCTGCTGCCCAGATGCTTGGATATATCCTTTCTTCTGTGCAATCATCCAGAAATTTTTCAGGAGGGTTTTGTTTATGTTTGTGGGATGTAGGTTAGATAAAAATTCTGTGTTTCAAAAACACTTAGAATAAATATAAAATATGAAAGAGTTTGGTCTTTCATCACCTGTCTGTATTAACTCCATTGCTAAATTCTTCTTGTTGCTCTAGTAAAGCTGAATTTGTACTTAAGTACTTAAGCAGAACTAAAAGCAGGAGTAAGACAGCAGCAATATTAATTTTCTTATGCCAATGGGAAAACAAGCATCCCCCTGTGGTCCATCTCTAGGCTAGAGTTGGAAGAGTTCCTACTTGTTTTTATGCTGTTTAAATGTGTCACTATGAGTGGATTTTTGCCAGTCTGGTCTCAAGAGTAATTTTTTTTGTATTTAAGAGGCTCTAGTTCAACATTCAAGTATGGCATTAAACCTCTGAGATTAATCTAGTTAATTCTTTAGCATGGTATAGAAAAAGAGAGAGAGATGAGGTTGTCCATGTTTTTATATTTTACAGCAGTAATGACCCTTTGTTTTCCTGTCCTCATCTAAAGTCTGTCCCATCCTCTTGGCAGCCCTGGGCGTATACCTGGACAACCAAAACTCTTCCAGTTCCACACAGAGCTGCTTCAAAAGCTGATTATTTTCATCAGTGTGGGATACCACAGTTATTTGAGTACTCAGATTTCATGGCCAGTGGGAACCCTTAGGAATAAAATTTCCTGGCAGTGGCCTGGCCTGGGAATGCTCCATCCTGGCTCCCTTCCAGCACCACAGCAGGTGAGGGATGGCGTGAGTGAAGCTGCTGTTCCCTCCCAGCTGAAGGGTATCAGCTCTGACAGCATTTGCTGATGGCCACTGAACCATAAACCATATTCTAAAAGTACTTACACTTTACTCACTGCCAAGGCAATTCATGAACAGTTTGTGAGGAAAAAAATTGAAAAGGGAGCAGGGCTAAGGAGGACATGTGAAATTTTGGAGGGGGGAAGAAAGTACTAGGCAATGTTAACTCATCAAAATTGGCCTTGAAAAAGGCAATAAATGAGATGAAACAGTAAGAGAGGCATCATAGTGAAAATCACTACAGCACCATCCCCTGTCTGTCTGGTGCACACTTTTCACTCTCTGATTTGAAAGCAATTTTTGACATTTGGGCTCCACTTCTTGCCAAGAGATCACTGGATAGTTTCACAAGTATTATTAAGGTCTCACACAGTGCCTGTGAAGTAGATTGGTGAAGTTATCTCATTTTTTCAGATGAGTAAATTGCATCATAGAAGTGAGTGATTTTTTTAAATTTATTTTTCCCTGAGACCACAGCAAGCCAGCTTTAAAGAAAGATCCCAAGAGTCCTGGCTCCTATTTCATGCTTTTATAACCTGCACTGCACTATCTCTGATTTAACAGAGTCCTGATAAGTAATTTTGGGGCATTAAATACCATTTCTGATTTGAATTTGCATGTATCTATATTTGGAGGTAGTCCTGGTGCATTAAAAGATGAAGAGGAAATGCTGCACTACGGAATTGTATTTGCTAATGTTTTGCCAATCAGCCAAAAATACTCCTCAGCTGTTGTTCTTACCTTGATATCAGGAATGTAGAGAAATATTTGGAAAATCATCGGTAATGCTGAAAGGTTAAAGAGTTTTCCATATTACCAAGCTCATGGATATCCCACAATTTCATGTGATGATGCCTCATCCTGAGGAAAAGCTAATTCCTGAGGATAGTCCAAAGACTCCTCAATCCTCTAAGTGGGAACTTGTGACTATCTGAAATGTAACTCCTCAGTGGTGCAGCAGTGCTTTGCCCAGCTATAGAAATGTGTATAGATTAGAAAAAATACATTTCGCATTAGATAAAGCACACATTAAACAAAACATTTTTATTTGGGAATGTAGAGGATATATTGAATGAGTGACTATTTATGGAGGTTTGTTGGGTGATACTTCTAATCAAAATGAAACCCCTAATAAGTTTCTTTTTAGAAAGGAAAAGGGCTAAGCACTAAGATTTTCTAGTTAAAAATATAAAATCATTTTGTGGAATGTATGTTTACAACCAGTCATTAGAAATATAGAAAGAACTGAAAAAAATTACAGGGGAATAAACATTGACTCAACTGATGGCTAAATATTAACCATCTTCATAAGGACAAGGGAAATTACAAAGGCCTTGGCAAACTGAGTTGTCCAAACTGACTGGTTAAATCTAGAAGTTAAACATCTTTGGGCACCAGCAAAGGTCATTACTGTTTCCTCAATGGGTTTGTCTCTTTCACTTTGCAATTGAACTGGGGTTTAAAATACAGTTTTAGTGTGCAGACATAAAGGTCTTGGTCTCTGTTGAACAGAAAGGCTTTGAAAGGAATTTCCTCACACAGGTGTGCAAGTATTGGGCTGTTACTTGCAGCAGCTTCATATCGGTGTATGTGAGGGCTCCACCAGCCATGCAGTGCTTAAAGATCAGAGTTGTAATTAGCTATGATCTACTGGGCTTGCCTTTAGGCCTTAGACATAAAAGCATTAGGAGAAGAGCAGTGGAAAGATTACTTTTATTTGGTCTTCCAGCACCACCAGCATGCTGCGTGCTGCATCTGTGCCATGGCACCTCTCACCATTGCACTGCTATTTCAGGCTGTTGCAGTAGAATTAATTTCCTTTATTTTATCTGTATTCCATTGCCACAGGAGTTACTTAACAAACTAGAACTGATGTAAAACACCAAGAAACCAGCGATCACCTTGCTGGTGCAAGTAAACACATCTGTATTCAAAAGTCTGCTGAAAATATTGCACATTTTCTGCAACTGATTTGAGCAGTGGGAACAGTGAGGGTCTAACTGCAGCTCAACTACCCTGTTCACAACAGGATGGTGCATTGTTAACCCAGTCAAAGCTAAGACTAAGCAGCACTTGGAGCTTAATACCACTGAAGTGAGTCCAGTTAAAAGCAAACACCAATTTTCAGGTAGCGACCTTGAGCTGTGGGTGTTGCATTGTCAGCTGCAGCTGAAAGGGATTTGGTTCAGCTGAGGGGTGTGCACAGACTCAAAGTAAAGAAATTATAAGTAACAAGGCACTGCGTGAGATGCTCTGTCTGCCTTGCTCTCAGTCCCTGTTGCCCACAAAGTCAGAAAATTGATGATAAATGCACAACATGTTATCGTTCATGGGTGGTTAGAGAATTCCAATTTGAAAGGGCTGAGGTTATTCTTGCCTAGCAGACTAAATGCTAACTATATTCCAGTCCATTTGTGTATAGCAATGGAAAACGTGATTTATCTGGGATGTCAGGAATGACATTGACTTTCATTAGCCATAAATAATGTTATGGGTCTCTGCTCTACCACTAGGTAGGTTGATGTACTATCAATTTCTGTGCGTTTATACACATGCAGAATTAGTAAGGTGGAAATTCCTCAAAACCTTGCTAGGAGAAACCTGTTAAGAGCTTATAGGAGGTATTTATTTTATGTTTTAAAAATTCAATAGACTCCAGTTAATCTGCCCTCTGGTAATCCACAGAATAGTGATTGAGCCAGACACTTAGCTGGTGTAATGTACTGAGGCTCTTCTGAAAGCAGCAGTCAGGCTGCTCCTCTAAGATATAAGAGGCTTTAGCTCAGTTCTCTAATTTACAACAGGTCTCCTGTGTAACTTTGGCCAAATTCCTTCTATCTAGATAAAAATAGGGGTTTACAGGTAGCCAACAAAGTTCAAATCCCAATGATGCTCAGACTTCTTACACAATGCTTAAGAGAGAAAGGCTCAATGAATGGAGTGCAGAACTAAAAACGCAGTGGCTACATATTCAGGAAGCACCCTCAGCGCCATCACATAATTTCTATGTGCTTTAAGAAGCTGATTCTATAAAAGAAGGCATAAATCTCCATATTTCCAGTGAGAATCCTCTGTCACTGTTTACAGTAACAGGAGAGCACCAGTTTCTTACTGCTCCTGAAGGCAAGTGGAAATTAGGGGCCAAGCAATTCAGTTCAGTCACGACAAAAGGCTTTGTGGGCAGGAATGGATGCAAAATTTTCGAGTCTCTGGTCAAGCCACAGCTGTGAGCACATCAGTTCTCTGGAACTAGGCATCAGAAGAAGGATTTTGGAGAAATTAACAACTCCAACATTTAATCTTCCTATTATTGCTTCAGAACTTCAATGTGGGATTGAAACATAAGTGGATTAAGGAGTGTAAAGCATTCATTATTGTAGCAGTGGGGAACATCTAAGCAGCTAAAATTGATAGGTGCTATCATTTATAATTGCTGAGAGCTTGAGCACCAGAGTGCGTTACAAGTGAGCGCAGTGGGAAGGTTTGAGCTCTTCAGGGGTAATGGTCTGATCTCTGATCCGTACAGCTACAGTGGCTGGGGGGTAATTGTGTGCAGATACACCAGCCTGGAAAGGTCTGCCCTGCAGACAAGACTGCAGAATAGGCACTTCCACTGCAGTGATGCAAAGCCTGGGTGGACGTGCTCTGTAAGCAACTGGTCAAAAAAGCAATGGTGTCAGTGCCTTTTGCTAGCTTGGATGTTTCAGTTTATTACAGAAGAAATCTTTATTGTGGACATAATTCCGGGAATAAGTGAATGGAAAACACTATTCTGCCAGAAGAAAGGTTGGAGAAGTGGGCCTGGCAAAGATTCTAGAGGCCAAAAGTAACAGAGAAACAAGGTGAGGAAATATTAAATCAAATAAGGAATGTATAGTGGGCCGTCTGTGAAATGAGAGAAATGTTTTTGGGGCAAATCCAGCAGAATAGGAGAGGACAAGTATCTGAGGAAGGTGAGTATGTGAGCATGCATGCAGTGCATCAGGAAACAAGTTTCATTCTTCTCTCCTGCAGGATGCTCTCTTGTCAAATGACATCTTACCATGAGCTAAAGAGTTATTTGCTTTCTGTTACACTTGATAGCATTTTCTTCATTCTCATCTTCTCCCCTTCTTCCCATTTGACCCATGACAGGTATTAATATCCACTTTGACTATTCAGGAGCATTTTCTGATGCAAAATCTCAATTTGAGAGAAGTGTGGCAATTTATAGTTGAGTTACTTATTGCTGGATCTCAAAAGCTCCTTAAAGCAGGGCTACCAGAGACAATGATTTGTCAAGTGTGTCAGTGGGAGCCCAGGGCTGTCGTTAATGATGAGAACTGCCTGCACCAAACCATGGACAGCTCCTGGCTTTGGGCTTTGTGTGGAACCAAACATGCAGGGAGAGCACCAGCCATCTTTCCTTATCTACTGGATGTGCAAATCCCTACCAAAATTCAGCAGTGGTGCTTAGAAAGCATTAGTGCAAAGCCAAGGCATGTGATTCTCTTAAGCTGAGAGGCCAAAAGTACAGTTCAACTCTGCATTTCTTTTTGAGCAGAGCTATGTGTACCATTTTGGAGTCTTTCTGCTCACAAGATCAGAAGTAGGGAAAGGATATAAATCAGTGTCATTGCAAGGAAAAATGAGTGTACTGAATTAATAGAAAAGATGGAAGAACTGCCTGTTTTCAGGAGTGACCACAGTAGAAGCAGCAGCAGCAGACTTGGTGTGATGGTCTAGTATAGGAAGACCTCTGACATATTGATCATGGTAGAAAGAGCAAATCATCAAATAATTTTGATACTCTTCTGGATTAAATATTTCAGTAAGAAACCCTCCACTGCTGACAAAACTGCATCATTACCCAGAGATAGCTGTGGTGAAAGATGAAGCATATACAAGCAGAAATTTCCAGTCTGTCTACAGGACTTGTGCTGTCTCTTAGAGTGAGTATGCACAGTGCATCCCAGCCCATCCTCTGCTTTTGGAAATAGCAGTGGGATTCCTGCAGCGCATGAACTGTGCCTTTTAGACATAATGATACATGTTTCACACAACATTAAATTATTTGTAGCTGCATGGGTTTGCAAATGTCACAGCTCCAACTGCCTGGGTAAAATGTATCACACTGCCAAAAACATCATTGTTTGGTGCAGCCAAAGCAGGGAGTGTATTCTGAGGTTTATAGCTATTCTGAATAGAGATTTAGGGATTTTGACCTTACATTTCAGAGCAACCAGCATTAACTCCACCCTGATACAGATGATGTACCTTCTGCAACTTCTCTCCTTACTGAGTCTAACTTCAGTGAGCTCAGGCTCCATGACAGGCCACCATCCAAAGTTTCTATAAAACTGCAGTGCAAAGCAACTCCCCAAGAAAGGTCTGTGCTCCCCTGCTGCACAGACTGGAGGCTCAGGATGGCCCAGAGGTGACAGTGCCACAAATCTCCATTTAGGCCACATGTTATTCTGTGAGTTCCAAATTAACAGCTAGGACTGTGTAGCAGCCCCATAGGTCAGAGCCACCTGCACTGACCATGCCCAGGTGTGGTGTAAATTAAAGAAATCCGAATCCTTTGTACTCAGAAGGTTCAGTCCAACCACAAGCAGCCTTTGTTTCTATGTCCAGTTTAAGAGCATTTGAACATTACTTATTGCTGGATCTCAAAACATTTGCCTCCCTTAGAAACAAGATGTTCTTCAGCTTTCACTGAGTTACAGCATTAAAATCTGCATTTATTTCTTTATTCTATTAACTGGCAGATATATGGCTGATTCTTTCCATTAAACAAGTTGCATATTTTTCTCTACATCCTGCATTCCAATAGTTGGAAAATCACTGACTTTCAAGTGGGGCCTTTTGGCAGGTCCCCATAACTGTCACCACTAGTGGAAAGAGGTTTGGGGTTGGGTTTTTCATTTCCTGTCTGTGAGGTAATTAATGTGTAATAAAACCTGCAGCTGATGGGAAATTTTTCCATCAAAACACCCCTGATGAGCAAAAACTGACTTGTCAAAATCAAAATTGTCCAAAATTCTACTTCTGAAATTATCAATATATCTGGTTCTGCATGCTCATAATGAAACCTAATGATTTTTTTGTCTTTGAATAGTTTCTGGATATACTTGGATGAGAAGCATAGTTTAAACTGCTGTTTTGCTAAAGAAAAAAACAAAAACATTAGGGAAATATCAACATTTTCTTGGTTTCATATGGAACTTACACATGACAAAAATCCAAAATGGATTTCTGAAGAGGATGGAGCCATAAATTGCATATGTATGTTAGTTTAAAAAAAAAAAAAAAAACAGAACAAAATAAAAATGCAAATAAAACAATGCAAACAAAACCTGTAACTTTTTCTTCTCAAGCAGAAAACCATCTGAGCAGACAGAACTTGCATCCAAATTACCTCACTGTCTGCTGAAAGCCTCTCTCCTCAGTTCACCTGACACTCTCCATGTCACCCCGATGGATGAGGCTCACTGAGAGCGTAGATAAAGACTCGCATGGAATAGAATAATTGATGGAGAGCTCAGAATCATGGCACTACTTTCTTCTTGTTTTTCTTAAAATCCTTTTTTCAGGCCCTGCCTGTGTTTGCTGTAATGCATTTGTTTCATTCAAACTTGTTTCAAAACTGCTTTGTCAGGCAATTGAAGTTATTAGTAAAGTTATGACATTTGTTATCCGTTAAAGAAAAGAAAATTAGTGGTTTTCTTTATGAGAGATGCTTAGCCTAACAATAATTAATGAGTAATCAACTAGTTCTATTGTTTATCTTGGCATCACACCATTTTTTTCTTAAATTAGCAACCTAAAAAATAGTTGTTTTTATTTATAGAGGAAAGAGGAGCAAAATGGCCCTAGCAAAAGCTAAAAACCAAACTAAGAACTCACGTTTATAAGCTTTTTTAAAAAACTGATTCAAACCTGTTGCAATTTTTATGCTGAGAAGTCCCCTTGCACTGCAGAAAAGCAACTGGTATTCTGAACACTGCTCACTGAAAAGCAGTGAAACCTCCACCACTCACTTTTTAATCATTCCTGAGTTTTTCTAGCAAGCACCTGTCTTTTAATTTGCTACAACCAACCTAAAACATCTGTCAAATTTTTTCCCCCCATGAACTAATAATGCTGTAATTAAAATCCAGCAGAGAACTCAGCTGAGACTCCTGGTTAATTAGGACAGGAAGGGCCATGTGAGCAGTGTGGCACTGCATGGCTTGGATTGGAACCAGGGCTCTGTGGGTGATGAGTTTCTGCCAGTCCATGAAGCTTTTGGATGCTTGTTCCAGCAGCCAATCAAATATTGCTGAAATTATTTAATTTGGATGCATTGCCCCAAAATTATTTCTGTTGTGTATTTTTAAAGAATCCGTGTTTAGTTATTGTTTCTCTTTAAGCACTAAGAAAATGAGAAGCAGCAGTGCTGAACTAAGCTCTTCCTGAGAGATATTTTGCACTTCAGGTGGCAGTGGGAGTGTCACAAAGAGAAAAATGAACTCCTTGGTAAAGGCCATACCTGCTGCTAATGGGCAGTGATTGAAGATCTGAGTTTCTTCCAGGATTGATTTCCACACTGATAATTGCAATGGTGCCCAACTAATCAAGATTGTTCCTGAAAATATCGGCTTGATTCAGGTTTGATGCTTGTTGATTCCTGCAGCTCAAGTTCTTATACCACACATTGGAGATGTAAGGATTTGGAGATTGGCTGATTGTGTTGTTTTGGAACAACAGCCAAAATTATTTCTAGTTTTATTGCATTTCAGCACACTTAGAGATGACAACATCCATCTGAAGACCTAATTTATCAAGTATTTATTTTAATTTTAAAAAGTGCTCAAATTAAGTTTTTCACACTTGCTTGTTGAAGGCAGAGAAATTTTATTGCACCTCAGAGTGAGATATAAGAAATTTTTATCATGAACTTAAATAATTTGAAGACAAAACTAAACTAAACTAGTAGCACATAGCAATGTGTACTATGTGTAACCTCAGTGTGCTGCTGTGCACCAGGACCATGTAACTCAAAAAGCATTCCTGATTTAATTGGACAAGTGTGTTTTACAACTGTCCAAATTCCTGAAGGACCTCCCACAAAATAAACTTCTTCAGGCAGCCTCTAATGCAAAGAGGTGTTTGGCTAACTCATGCATTCTTTATTGTTAGCTTAAATAAGAACCACTTGTTTGCCACTTTCCTTTGATGATACAAAAGTTCTCAACTTTTCATATGTTAGTTTGCAAAAATCTGAATTATCAAGTTCATACCTAATTTTCAATTTTGAGCTTGTTTTTAGGCAGCATTATATATAGATATATATACACATATGTATGGCAGTTGCATCCTATTAATGATAAAACTATCTACAATTACAATTGCTGTAATTTAAGATTAAGGGAGTCTTTCTTTCTTTGTGAGTTTTCCTGTGATAGTCAAGCTGAGGATTCTACATTCCATTGGATAGGGTAAATATTTAATATTTACCCTACTACAGAAAATATTAGTCAAAACTCTCCATATTCTGCAGTATAATAATAATTTTATAATTTCTTTATAAATATAGAATCCATTAGAGGAAAATACACCTCTGGAAAGAAGGTCAGGGAAGTGGATGATGTATCTTTGTCTCTGAGAAGGTGAAATTCAGAAAAGGCTTAGGTAAATTTCCTGAATATATGACAGAATATTTATCTCTAGCTTTGATCCAGGGTAAAAGGAAAGTTGTTTCCTGAAAGGGAGGAGAGGAAAGTTTTTGGATTGGCACCACATAGTGAGGGTGTAGTCCCAGAGGGAGGTAATGTATAATATCTTGGGGGAAAAAAAATATCCAAAACCAACTGAACAATAACAAAACCAAACAAAAAAAAAATCAAAAAAGCCACAACTCCAAACCAGCACAACCCTGCAACAACAAACAAACAAAAACCAGAAAAATAAACCCTGAATAGATGTAAAATACTTATTTTCTGCAAGATTCTAGCCTCAGCCTGATGTAAAACAAGGTCAACATGATTTTAGTTTTGAATTGGCTGAGACTCCTGTAGTGTATTATTAATGCAAAAAAAAAAAAATCATTGGAAATTCTCAGTGTTTTAGGAGTGGGAGAAATACAAATTTGTCTAACTTCACCTGTAAGTCCCAGGGCAGTGAGAGCAGCTTAGGGCATGTGATGCAGGAAATGCAGCAGAGCCATGTGTGAGAAAACCTCTCTCATCCACAACAATGCCACCTCCCTGACCCTCTCCTACCTTTTGATTGCTTGGCATTGCACTTACTGAGGTTTTTTTTTCAATTATTTCAAATTGCAAGAGAGCATTGCAATGCTAACAAGCTGTATCTGAAGCTCAGTAAAAGAGAAAAACCAATATGGCTGAGAGGGAATTTTCCTCAGCCACCCTTCACTTCAAGTAGCTGCTGCAAGAAAAATGAGGAGAATCCTTGACCAAGCTTGCCCTCTGCAGGCCTCTTCCTCTCTCTGGCACTGCCAGATTTGTTCTTTTTCTACACAGGCAAATTAAATGTGCTGCTGGCATAACAGCATTTTGACATTCCTTCCTTCTGTTTGTTTTGTTTTTTGTTTTTTTTTTTTTAATAAAATAGTAATTACTTAAATAGATATTTGGGGGCAGCTCTGTATTCTTAGTGCAACTGGGTCCCAAACATGAATTTAATTTGCCCAAATAGCTCGTGATTAGGTTTGCTGTTATCTGAAGCAGTGAGCTAATGGAGATGATGCAGAAGGGATTTGATTTAACCCTGGAGCTGTTTGTTCAAGTAAAGCTCCCAGCACAGGCTATAACCAGCATCTGGTCTAATGAGCCACAGTGAGAATCCCACCGACTGCATCTCTTTTACTGCATAACAAGGAAGAGTCATACTAAAATAGGCTCCTGGTGAAGGCAGTGAGAGTAAATACAGCCTTTGGGAGATGGAGGAGAGAATACTTTGCAGCTTCTCACTTAATGTCTAATAAATAAGGACCTTTTAAGACTATCTCATTTTTTAACTAAACCAAAAAATCATTGCAATGGTTTTTAATTTTCATATAACAAATAAAAATCAGGTAGAGGTCAATACCATAAATCAGTTTATGAATGACAGCAGTTAAAGTATTAGCTCAATGTCCTCTGTACATGTATGTGATTCTTTGAAAATAGGACTGAAACCTAAATGAGGTAAAGATGTGATTTTAAAAATAATTAATGTGATATAAGTCTGAATTGTGAAGCCAGCAAAACTAAATTAGAAAAGAATCTCTGCACAGCTATAGCAATTGGGTTTGTTTTTGTTGTTTTTTTTTATTATTTTTTTTATTTGTAATTGACATAACATCATCAAAATCTCTGGTACAAATGAAATCACATTGACAATCTTGCTTCTGTTGGTATAATACATGTTAGCTGAGCTGAGGCAGACAGAAGCTATGCCACTAAACACTTTTGTTTTGAACATTTTGCAAAGAGAAGTTATTTAACCTCTTCTTTCTTTTTATAACACTCTCTATGTGCTTGCAAGAGGCAGAAAATATCCATTAATAGTAATAATTAAATGTAATAGTATCTCTTCAATAGTAGTAAAATTGTAAGAAGTGCACTGGGGCTCTCCTGGGACTCTTTGATCCTTATGAATTCTGAGGGTTCCAGCCCTGAGAAGGCTGAAGAGCCAGAGGGGTTTTGCTTCAAGCAGAACCTGAAGCCCACTAGGAGTTCACAGATCTATACCAAAAGCTGATTTCAATTAGTAACTTTAATCAGTAAATTCAAATGAAAAAAATGCTTTACTGGAATTTTTTTCCCTGATTAGCTCAATAAAATATGCTCTTTGAAACAAGATCTGACTCGTGTTGCAGGTTTAACAAAGGCTAATTTAAATAGGCCCTCATTACAGTTCCAGTGTTAAAGAGCAAATTAATGAAACATCTAAGTTTAGAGGATATCTTTCAAAATTCTGCGAATGAAAATAGACTCCTGTTTTGAAAGCTGGTGTTTGGCTTTTAGCCAAATAACAGGATAACAGAAGTGTGGAAAATCGAGATGTGTTCATTAGAACAGTCCCAAATGGAGCCTCACTGGGCTGCATGATGGATTCCACCCATTTACTACAGACTGAGTAAGAAAAAGATTCCTACATTCATAGTACATGAGCAATTTGCCTAAGAGTTCTTTGATAACTTGTTTTCCATAGAGATACTTGCAAGTACACCAAAAAATGTGGTTTTCTCCTGCATTCGCGTTAAAACCATCCAGTAGATGGGGCCACAGAGTTGCACAAACCACAAAATAAAGTAAGATTAGTTCCTCCTAAGAAAAACTCTCGTAGTGCAAATAGAGCTTGCTAATCCATTAAATTCTAATGTCAGGCAAATAATTTATTTGCTTACATCGTGTCTTGACTGTATGACTCATTAAGCTCTACTCAAAGGCTAGTTAATATGATTCAGTTTGATACTGAAATAATTACAACTCTCAGCCAACAAAAATTACAGCTGAGATCTTAATTTTCATTCAGGTATTGTACAGGTGTGAGATAGGCTTGTGATGGAGCGACACAATGGAAGTCATTGACAGTAATTGTAGCAAGAAGGTCCCACATGTGGAAAGGTGTGTGGTGGAGGAGGAACGCGTTAGTGGTTCCTGCAGAACACAAAGAGGATGACTTTATGAATGTAACTTGGATGCACCGTTGGGAATCTTTCCCGTTTCTCTGAGATCTTTGCTTGTATTCTTTTCAAATAGAATCAGGAAAGAACGTGGGGGGTTGGGGGAGGCTGCAGGGGCAGCCCCGGGGCTGCGCAGCGGTGGGTGCAGAGGTTTAACCTGTGTGTGCACATGGGGTGAAGGGGCTCTGAGCGTGCTCCTGAGCTTCGCCTCACCAAACGCCGAGTTCAGTGGAGTCAGTCGTGAAACCCCATCTGGGAGCCGGCTGAGCCGGTGAGGGGGGGCTCGCAGGTTAAATCCTGGCCACGGGGCAGGAGAATGAGCCCGTGGCTGTGCGCCCCGGGAAGGTCAGGCGGTGCTTTAGGTCCGGGCCGCGGCGAGGGGCGCGGAGTTGGCACCGGCATCGCCCGAGGGCAGGGCGGCATCGAGCAGCCGGCGTAGGGCGCTGATGCGAAGCGACCCCAAAGCCGGCGTGGGCTCCCGAGGGAAAGCTTTGCCTGGCGGCTGCCGGGGCCGGCGCTGGGTCGGGGATGCCGGGATGCCGTCCCAGGGGAGGACGCACGGCAGCCGGCCCGGCACGGGAGCCGGCCCGGCACGGGAGCCGGCCCCGCGGGCGGGGCGGCGCCGGGATGGGGCTGGAGCGGCCGCGGCTGCACCTGGAGCGGCCCCGCCCGGGCGCGGGGAGGGAGCGGCCGGATCCGGCGGCGGGGCCGGGGCTGCCGCCCCGCAGAGCCCGCGGGACGCTGCCGGCAGCGGCCATGGCGTTCGCGAAGGCTCCGCGGGACCCGTTCGGCAGCGCCGTGGGCAGCCTGGTCGGTGAGTAGCCGGGCGCGCTGCCCCCGCGCCGCCCGCTCTGCCCCCGCCGGGCGCTGACCCTCGGCTCCCCTTTTGGCCTTTCAGAGCGGGCGACGCTCGGCTCGCTGCAGACGGAGGAGTGGGGACAGTTCTTGCACATCTGCGACGTGATCAACGCCACCGAGGAGGGGTGAGCCAGCGGGCCGGGGGCGGCGGGGCGCCGAGGTGGCACCGGCGCGGCTCGAGGGCAGCGCCACATCGAGCAGCCGGTGTAGGGCTTAGGTGAAGTGTCCCGAAACGAAATAGGCAGGGAGCACATAGCTTCGGTTCCCAGGCAAAAGGTTGGCCTGTTGTGGAGCCATCGGGGCTTTTAGGGGTTAGGCTCGGAGGTTCTTCCCCATAGACACACGCTAGAGAAACTGGTGACAAGGATTTCTTCGCTAGAGAAACTGGTGACAAAGATTTCCTATCCGAGTCTGACGTGTTTTGTACAACCCGTACTGCTCGGTAGGCGGAAGGGCTGCCCCTATGCTCTGCAAACCCACCTGGAAAAAGGCTTTGAGCACTTGGGTGCCCACAACACGATTTAAAACTAGGCTTTTTGCCTTCGAGCAGTGTCTCGGCCGGGCTGTGCCGCAGCCGGGGTGAAGGTGAGCTGGGATCCTGTGCAGTGGGCTCCATCCCTTCCACGTTGCTCCCAGGACTGAGCTGGTCTCTTGCTCCGGACCGCCACGTCCAGGCTTGCTCAGCCACTTGCTGCTCTGAACTTCCTTGTTCCCACCTGTTAAAAGGGGAAAAAAGGAAATTTGTTCTCATGCAAGATCTGCTTCAGCATTGCATTGCGAGGACTCATTCTAGCAGTGACATATTTTAACATTGGCTAAAGAGTTTTCTCCAGAACAGTGAGGTATGGTTTACTTTCTGCACAGGTGTCTTTTTTTCTGTATCAATTTTTCTTTCCTCTCCTTGTTTTGGATTCCATGCTCTCACCCGTGGTTCTTAGTGCTTGGAATGTCAGTAATAATGACTTCCTTCTGGTTATTGCCATAAGCAACAGCACGCTCTGACCCTCAGTGTTAGTTTTTATGTAAAGTTTCCATGCAACCGAGCCCTTTTTTAATAAACTGTTTCCTTTTGTGCACAGCTTAGGCTTGCAGAGGAGCTCCTTGTAACTTCCTCCTAAGCAGCTACTCCTAGTCAGAGTCTGTAACAGGATAGTAGGAGCAGCAGAACTGCTGCATCAATTAGGCAAATGGTTATTTTAATGCAATATCCAGCCCCTGATCAGAGCATTTCCAGATGCTTCAGCGAGGGAAGCAAGCAGGAGTGGGATTATAGTACAGCTCTCTGCAAGGGAAACTTCTCCACTCCTGTGCCTCCATCTATCACTTGATGCTTTACTGATGTGTCTGGGTACGATATATGATTAAGAAAAATAGAGACATTTCTCCTATTTTTTCCCTTTTTCTTATGAAGTATAGCACTTCAGACAAAGAGATGCAGTAATGGTAAACACCCACTTAATTTCATTGACTTTGAAATGATTTCAACAAAGATTACTTTTTTTTTTTTTTAGTGAAACATTGTATTTGGGCCTATTGCTCCATCTTAGATTCTAGAGAGATCCTAAAGAGACATTAGGACATCTTGTTTACGTTGATCATGAGTGTTGGGCTGGCCCTAATAATTGTACACTGTAGGTAGTCCATATTGATGAGGCAAAACTGCTTCCCACATGTGATAACCTTGATACCATCTTCCACCCTTTTCCTCCTACACAGATAGTTAAAAGATATGGGGTGTATATATAGAAATGAAAATGGCTGGGTTAGAAATGCCCCTATCTCTGGGCTGGAGTGGGTTGTCCATGCATCCGTGGTAGTTACTCAGATGAGTTAAGTGCATCCTGCAATTATAAGATTGGAAGTTACCCATGACACCCCTACTCCTGACAGCACTCCCAGGAGAATATTTTCTAATTGCATCATACAGGCAGACTGCCAGTCAACTCTTGCTACATCTGGCAATTGATATTTCCTTTCATGGCAATAAAAGCTAGATAAGTAATTCTATTCTAAAACAGTGGAAAATGTAATTTTGGAGCAGATTTTGCAGAGGAGAATAACTTCATTTCTCTGCACAAGTCTCTGGAGTAATGCACAGTCTGCTGTAACAAAGCTGATTTGGTGCTTTGTTGCTCTAGTTCAGTGCTGAAGACATTTTGCTGAAATCAGTTGGGCAATTGCTCTGGTTTTATGTGGGTGTAAACATGGGGTGGATTAGGTCTTGTATCTCAGGCTGATATTTTTGGTTCTTGGATGAAGTTATGAACTAGAAAATTTCACTGGTAACTTTTCCTCTTTCATTTCTTGTCACAGACCTAAAGATGCAGTTAAAGCACTGAAGAAGAAGCTTTCCAAAAACTGTAACCACAAGGAGATCAGGCTTACCTTGTCTGTAAGTACAGCTATATTTATATTAATTAGACACTAAGAAGGCAAACAGACTAAACGATAAGGTGGCATGCAAATTATCCCTGACACAACTCTCCAGGATGTTTTCAGTCTTTGTTGTTTGTGTGTACAGCATTGCCACAGTGCAGATCAGATGGTTTGCTGGCATTCCATGGACTCCTGGATGATGCAAATTCTGGTGGCGAGGGGGTTTGGGGGGATGGCTGGGGAGGTGACTTGTTCTGTGTAAAAGTAGGATAGTTCTTATTTGCTCCAGCAACTGTCCTGTGAGAGCCCCACCTGTTTGTGAAAGACACAGAGGTGAGGATATTACATAAAAGCTACATTTGACCATTCTATTACTCACCTTGTGGTGCTGATCTTAGTCAAACTAAGCACAGTGTGCAGCATTGGTGGAATGTGTGATACGTGCTTGGTAAAAGGAAATGTTATCACATATAAATGATAAACTTGAAGGAAAAGGTAACCATGGTGGGTTAAGTAAGGGAGCAAGAGGCAGAGCAAAATGTGTGAAATTCAGATGTTATGGCTAAAGGTTGGAGTGTCTGGGAATATCCTTACTTGACATGTGGTCTCTAGAATCTGACAGTGTTCCTGAACTGCCCCAGGGTTTGGAGAACTGTTGTGATTTCAGCCAATTTAAGATTTACTGGAGTGTGTTAATGCAGGAAGTTATAATACTGTCCTAAGTCCTGAATTTCTGACTTGAATTACTCTTGACTACCAGTGGTGCTACTATGACAAGAGTAATATCTTTTACTTTTTAAGTTCTTGAGGATTTTATTTTTTGTTAATTGGCTAAAAGTATTTTCTTCACCATTTCCTTTTTTGAGGTTTTAGAGGCCTATCTGCATGACTTTGAGTACTGTTACTCATGGGTTTGGTATTTGTTGTGCAAAATCATAATCGATGTCAAGATGTGCAGAGAAGTGATTAAAGAAGATGGGTGATGGAGAGTGCCAGATTTTGGGTTGCTTAGCAATTGCCCAAGTGTCTCGCGACAAGTTAGAGATGCAGATAATCATTAAACGTGTCAATATAGACCTTCAGCTCACTGTTTCCACACTTCTTCCCTGGCTTCCTCCTCCACTGTCTCATGAGTCACATTTTTGTGTGTTCGGTGTGTTTGCATAATGGGAACACTGGCTTTCCACTGTACCTGCAATCCCTGTACCAGGTGTGTCTCCTGCAGCCCTTGTGCAGCAGGGTCCTGCTGTGATTATCTGGCACAGTCTCTGCTGATAACCCAGCCTTTAGGTTTGGGAGCTGTTCCTTGAGTATTTACAGTGCAGATATACCCAAGGTGACTCTATAGCTTAGCTTTTGAGTATGTAAAAGTGGGAGAAAGATCTTGTTCCAGGTCTGCCCAAGGAAGAACTTTATCACACTGACCTGGAATCTCGTTGTGTTGCAGATGGAGCATGCAGCAGGTTCAGCTGGGAGTGCAATTCCTGTCCTGTACCAGCCCCTTTCTCTGTCCTCACCCATTCCCATGCACACCTGTAACTCACCTGCCAGGCAGTCACATCCTCTTGGGCCAGTTGCTGTTTTATGTTTGCAGAGTTCTTATCCCTGTATTCCTTTTTTTGTTTTCCTTTTTTTTAAAGTTTAAATAAGTTCCAGCCTTTCCTCTAACTCTTTCTCTTTCTAGCTTTAGTTCTTGCATAAGATCTTGTATACTTTGCCTCTCCCTCTGCCTTGGCTTTTTTTCTTTTTTCTTTTTTTTTTTTTTTTTTTTTACCAGTACTGCCATAATTTTAGTATGTGTAAAATCTTTCCTTTGATGACCTCATTGCTGGCCATGTGTGGCTTTTACCTTTCCCACATCACTCTTCCTGTGTGCTGTATCTTCTGTTTTTATCTTCTTAATTGCCTTAATGTAATTGTTCCTGTGTTCCATTTTGAAATGCTTAGATGACAACAGCAATTAATTGCAAATGGAAAAAAAGAAATAATTTTTAGTCCCTGAAACCCAAGCCCTTCCCTCCCTGTGCAACTCTCATCTCTTAAAAATTCTTTTTCTCACAGAGTTTTGCAAAAATAAGGGATCTTTTCGGATGAAGTGTTAGTGCCTGTGTTTCTTAAAGTAAGTGTGGTCCTCTAGCTTTTGAGACTCTACATCAGATTCTCTCCTACCTACATTAGATAAAGCTAAGAAGTTTCTACAAATTGCATTTCTTAGAAGTGCACTTTGATCCACTTCTATCTATTTAACCTTGACATCCTTGAATTTAGTATTTCTAATGAAGCTGCTTAAGGAGCTCATTCCCAGAGGATGCACACTGAGTGGAGTTTGGAAATCTTCATGGAAGCAGTTCAGCTGCACACGTTAGCCCTGATTCTGTTACCGGGATGTGTTAAATCTCAACAGTGTGCTCCTCCTCCTCACTCTTGGGTGATGCTTTATTTACTTGGAGGAAGAAGGCTGAGTGCCAGCTGGGTAATGTGCTGGCTATGGCTTGGCTTCAGGTGCTCTGAGCTGCTGAAGTTGCTGTGAAGTCACATGGATGGAAGTGTTTGTGTCAGGCCATGGAATTGCCTCATGCCCAGTCTTTGATAACACCGAGGGATCGGGGCTGGCACTGCAGGTTGTGCAATCAGAGTGAAGAGGATTAGAACTGTCAGGCAGGAATCCAACAAACTCTGTGTGTGTTACTTGACTTTTATTGCTGGTAGACTTTTAGATACATAAATTCTGTTTATGTAATGAGTACTGAGACAGCTGTTCAGTCACCTGCACAGAGCTCCCTTGGTTTTGTAAAGCTTTGTTTGCTGCAGCACCCCAGTTCCCATCCCTGTCAGGTCTCAGGAGCTGAACAGCACATGGGGAAATTGTTCATTGACTGTGTTCCTCTCACTCTTGCATTCAAAGCAGTGGGCAGAAATTTAAGATTAAATTACTGTTTCACCTCTGTATTACATTGTTGGGAAATAGTTTAAAGGAAGTCATTTTCCCAGAGAAATAGTGGATGCCCCATCCCTGGAAATGTTCAAGTCCAGGCTGGATGGGGCTCTTAGCAACCTGATCTAGTGAATAGCAGGGGAATTGGAACTAGTTGATCTTGAAGGTCCCTTCCAACATAAGCCATTCTATAATTGCCTAGAATTAAATTTTGACAGGTATTTTTTTCTAAGAATATTTCCACTTTCCCTTTTAATCATAATTTTTCTGATGCAGAAAAAATTTTGCATGGCATATGTGGCCTTCAGGTTTTAGTTTGTTAAATTAACATTTCACAAAGCAGCTAAAGGTTTTTTTTCTAAGGATCTAAAAACCAAAAGCATGAGAGAGTCCTCCAACTCCTCAATTTAAAAAGTGCTGCTCAATTTTTGTTATACTTTGAAGAGGACATCAAGTGGGAGCAAAAGAAATCCAAGTCTCAATGTTTAAAATGTGAAATCTGAAAAATTCAAGACTTCTGAAAATTCAGTGTTTTTGAAATACTGAACCTTGATCAAGTGTACCCAGCTCCTGCACTGTAATTGGTGAGTGGCAGCTGAAGGAGCTGCTCATACCGGTTTGGTTTAAATGCTGGCCTTGGAAAGAGCATATTGCAGTTCCAAACCTCAGCTGGGCAGGCATCAGGATGTGTTGAGCAGAGTGTAATCCTGGAGATGGATTAATGGCTTGTTCCCCTTGAGTCAGAAATGTGAAGAAGCAAGCTGTTCATCTGGGTGTTCTTGCAGCCACCTTGGCTCTGAAAAGTGTCCCTCACAAGCTGCACCCATTGCTCAGCTTTGTGGACCAAACCTGGCTGCTTCAGACATGCAGCGAGTCCTGAAATCTGAGTGAGGTCTGTGTTGATAAGGAACAAAGCTGACTTTGCTATACTCACCATCTCTATTTTTTTTGTTTCTGCTTCACAGTTTTGCTTCACCTCTCTGTAGATGCCTTTTACCCTTTTAGTTCTGTGATTCAGTCCTGTAACCAGAAGCTTTGGATTACAGTTTGCATCTTCTGCTGAGTGCAGATCTCTGGGATCAGTTAGCCTGGAACACAGCAGCTCTGTCAGTTCCAACACTTCTCACATCCTGTTTGCCATTGACGGGAAGTTTAATGGTTTGATTGAAGTTAATTTGCCAGTTTTGTTATTAAAACGTGTTTCTGCTGAGTTTCCATTGTGCTGTGTGGAGCAGTGGTTGGCTTGGCTAGCCTGGGTCTGTTCCTTCCAGTGGAAGTGCTTGGGACTATGAAATCCTATTTGCACGATAAATACTCACATTGAAATTCTAATGAAAGGTGTTATTAGCGTGAAAGTGGCTTGTTCATGAATAGTCCAGTTAAAAATAATTGAGTCAAATTCTTCTTTTTCTTATATCAGCTTAGTTTTACCCTGAGTGGGCTGGGCTGGCATAATTGAGTGGAGGATCCAGACCATTAGTTCAGTTTTTTCATTCAGTGGGTAAATACTCAGTCCCCTAAGTAGGGAATTAATAATAGGGAGTAGTATAACAAGTTTCCCATGCACTGGGTTGAAAATATTTTACACAAAGTATCTTTGAAGTACTGCACAGGCAAATGACTTGGCTTATTAGCATATGTTTCATGTACTCTCTATGAAATAAAGTAATGTTTTGAGCCAAGATGTTTTTGTAATTATCTTTCAGTTAGCTTTTTGCACAGTAGTCTGTCAGTGTCTTTTTGCTTTAGCCTGTTTTCATTTTGGCAATATATTTTCTTCCAGTCTTCTTCTGTTCTCCTGTAAGTTCCTGATCACACTGGGAGAAAAATCACTGAGTCTTGGGGCTAAAAATGAGTTACTAAAATGATTTCACTTAATCAAATGTATTCTGCTCTGAATAGGAAAGTATATTTAACCTACTTTTATCAAGATCACAATATCATCCCTTTAAATACATGTATCCTTTTGAGAATACGTTCTGTCTGTGACATGATTCAGGGGAAGTTTTGTCTCTAAACCCATGAAATTTTGCAGCCTTTTGTTAATGTCTGCCCTTTGCTTTCACCTTTCTATATTCCATCTTATGTTGGGAGGGAAAATGAAGCTACAATTGAAGAGAAAGAAGCACAAGAGTGACAATCTTTCCCTGTGTGGGTCATCACCCGTCTTCAGATTTGGGCCAGGCCAGATGAGTTCTGTTCCTGATTCTGCACCTAATCTGATTGATCTCAGTTTCCTGTCAAGTCCAAGGTGACTGGCATGTAATGGCAGCTTTTGACATCTCTTCTGCAAAAGGAGAATTGTAATCAGCCACCTCCAGATGTACAAGGGAGAAAGAAGTATTATGTCCTTACCACATCCTGCTGTGTTTGATAGGGCAGGCACAGTGCTTGCAGAGATCCTTCTCTAAGCATTTGAAGCATGGTTTTGGAAGTAGACTTCCCTCATGAAGATGAATCTGAGAATTGGAACATTTCAGCTCATCTGGTTCAAATCAATGTGACCTTTGAAACGCATGGAGAAATTGTGCTCCAAGTTGGTGAATTTGTTCTTTCCTATTTTATCATTAGTCTCTCACTTACAGGGCAGATTAGAGGACAGGCATTTAGAAATCTGATTTTCTTCTCTTGAAGAGCTCTTCAGAATCTGTCAGACAAGGATACCTATGTGCTAGGCAGTGAATTAATTCTATTGCTGAACCTGTACAAGTAATTTTTTTACGATATGGGCAGATTTCCTGCTGTTACGGTACCATGTGTTCAGTAAGTGCTGTGACATAGAAACAAGTGTGACCATACTTCTCTGTTAAAAATAGTCTCACTGTGGCTGGCACAGTTTCTTTGGACTGTGCAGGTATAACAGAGCACACAGGGAGCTGCTGTTTCCCTGAAGTGACCTCATCAGGCATCCTAGTAAGCAGTTATCTGTTCATATCCATTCCTACTCTTCCCTCTAACTCCTCAAAACAAATTAAACAAAAAGAATAAAAAAAAAAAGCTGTCAAGTTGTGTTTCACCTCCTCCCATTCTTTGTGTCATGAAAGTTTTTTTTGTGTGTGCAGCTGCTAGAGATGTGTATGGAGAACTGTGGCCCAAGATTCCAGTCTTTAGTTGTGAAGAAGGATTTCTGCAAAGACAAGCTGGTGAAACTGCTGAACCCAAGATACAACCTGCCCATCGATATGCAGGAGAAAATCCTGGCCTTTATTATGGTGAGTCTGGAGTACACTGTGGGTGTTTACAGTGTCTCTGCTGTGTGGTAGATGTTTAATTGTGTTTAAATGCTGGGAACCTCTTCTGAAAGCAGAGCTTAACTTCAGAGCTATTGTGGTTCCTTTGCACTGAATGGAGTTATCCAGAGTGGAAGAAGGGAATGACCTATCTTTAGGACCACATGTTTTAAAAGCATTTGTCTGACCCACTAACTGGCCATTTCTGTGACTGTTACTGTCCCTGATATTTCAAAACCAGGTCTGGGCACGAGGTTTTCAAGGGATGGTGGATGTGAGTGAAGTAAAAGAAGTTTACCTAGAATTGCTGAAGAAAGGAGTGGAGTTTCCATCCTCTGACACCAGCAGTGGTGGATCTAAGGTGAGGATACACAAGGACACTTCAGAAATGGGATATGTTAATTTTATTGGACACAGGTGTGTTTGATCTGGCTTTTTTTATTTAAATGCTTCAGGGCAGAATATGACCAAATTACTAAAGCACGTGAGCAGGAATCAGTTTCAGTTACAACAGCTAAGCTAACAACAAAGAAACCTGACCTATATAGTAGTTTATTTCATTTTCTAGTACAGATTCATGGATATGTTCTCAGAAATGAAGCATCTCTGTCTTGAGACTTTGGAAGATCTGTGCATGCTGTTTACTTCAAAATAAATGAGTGCTTAGTGCTCCAAACTTGTCACCTTCTGAAAGCCTCAATAAAAATGAGTAAGATTTTCACAAAAACACATACTGTTGAGAATATGAGCCTCATCTATCTTTAAGATTAAATGGAGAGATGTAGAAATCAATAAGAAAATATTATTGTCTGTGTATCTCTCCAGCTTTGCACAGTAAGTGTTATTTAAGCCTGTGTCATAGGTAGTACTGTGTGGCATTTAGGACATTAACTATAAGTATGGTTTGAACATTGTGCAGCAGCTGGAAATACAGTACATGGTTTAATGCCATTCTTTCTAGATTTCCTTTTCTTTTGAGATGGACAGTGTGAAAGCCATCCATCACTGCATGAAATCTTGCAGTTACAGAGTTTGATGTCTATAATCAGTGCAGACAGGAATAATTCAGATTTATCCTGAGTTAGAGCTTCTGGTTGAATAGTGGAGTGTGCAAAAGCCTATTTAAGGTTGTTTGAACCAGCTGTGTGAAGAATGCTCTCAATAGATGCTAATTGTTTCCCTCACCTAGTGCATTAGAGATTAGTTTGTCTACCTCATGTACTTTCCAGTAAAAATCAGTGGCAAACCTTCTGTTTCTCTTAGCAGACCTGAACACAGTTTTTACCTTAGTCTCCAGGAAGGGAAGGGTTTGTAGTGTATCGTGCAGGCTGGGGTTTACATTTGAATTTTTTTAGCAGTCAGTTCAGATGCAGTGCAGGTGAAGCTCTCTGAGGCTGTTTCTGCTTTTCAGTCCAGGAGACTTTTGTATTTTACCTTCTGCAGAGACCCTGACTCAGCCCTCCAGCCTTTCTGCTCCTTCCAAGTGTGATCACATTCCAAATTGTCCTTCACTGTAAAATTGCAGTGGAACTCTGGGAAGGACTCTTTGCTCGTAGATGGCTTAATTATTCCTTGCTAGCCTGTTCTTAAGCCATTCCCACTTCATCCTGTCATGGAAATTACTTGCAAACTCTTTCTAAAAATATTTGATTTCCAAGCCTTTTTTCATTACAAAATAGCCATTAAATTTATTTCTGTAAATAGGAGCACAACAAATTCCTTGGGAGCACTGATTATGAGGAAGCTCCTTCCCATTTGTGTGGTCTGAGAGATGTTCCTCTATCAGCAGAATACCTGCTGCAATTTTATTCAACCCAAGCTCTGGTTTGTTTTTTTTTTTTTTTGTGTTTTCACAGATTTCACCCCAGCCTTGTGCAAAGTCATCCCCATCCTCTGCCAGTCCTGCCAAACGTTCCTTGCTGCCTCTTCCCACGGGCCCAACGCTGCTGTTGACTCCGGAGCAGGTGCAAATCTGCAGGTTTAGGGGAGGGTGGGTCCCCCTGAAAAGTGCTGTGAATGTGAGCCTTGAGCAGCCTGGGTGGCCCTGCAGGGACCCTCAGTGCACGGGGTGCAGCCGTGGGCTCCTGCTGCCTTTGTGGGGTTACTGCTCGAGTGAGAGGAAATCCAATCACATCTTACTGTGCTCTTATGCAAATTGATAAAAGCTTGTTCACAGATAAGCGAGAAAGCCAAACTTATTTCACATAAGGCTTGTGTGAAGGGGTTATTGTAAAAAGCAGGAAGGCAAGGACAGTTCTCTTGCATTCCTGCTAACCCTTTTAGTTAAAAGGAGGAACAGTAACATCAGTGAGAGGCATTAACTGTAAGGAAACAAATATTGCTATCATGCTTGGATCTTAGTTTGAGTGCACATTTAAAAGGTGAACTAATTATATTCATTTCCATGGTGTGTTACCAGAGTAAAACAATGCTAACTAATAATAATAATGCATTCTTATTATTCCCCAATACCTAATGGGAAAGAAAGTGTGTATTAGAGGTAAAAATGAATCTACTTGCTCTGTTCACCTACACAATATTCTCCTGTTGAATTCCAACAGATTGGGAAACTGTACAGTGAACTGGATATGGCAAAAATGAATGTGAGAGTCATGTCATCAATATTGAAAGAAAATGTTCCTGGCTCTGAAAATCCAGATGATATGAATCTTCTACAGGTACATGATAATTCATTGATAGGGCTATTGGTTTGGTTATAGTTGATTTTTAAAGTGTTACAGCTTATCTTTTAACATTTGGATTCAGATTGACAAATGGAACCCAACAACAGGTTTCTATCTCTCATTTTTTTCATCTCCTTCACCTTCCCTTTGGCATCTCGATAGTCAGGAAAGGACAATACATCTTGCAATGCAAATTTAAGCTCTAGGGAATTCCAGTGGCAAAGGAATTTCATAATGGAGCGTTCTCTGTTGAGCATGTTCTGTCAAACAGCCCTGAGAACATTCCAGCTGGAGAAGAGATGATGACACAGTGTCACTCTCATATCCATCCTGGAGTTTGCAGAGCTCTCTTTATTATCACCAGTCCCTTAGGGGCAGACTGGGGGGCAGTGAAGAATATGAAGCATTGGCTTTATGTGTGTGACCTCAAAGATTGGGAGCTTGCTGTGCTGCAGAGGAATTCATGTGCTCTTTAAGTGTAGCCTGAAGGAAGTGTATTGCAATAGTCCAGTGATGTGACAGTGAACCTGTGCATGCTCCTTCTGTGATATTATGCTTATTATTGTGCTTATGCTGTATTTTCCAGTTCAGAGATTAAAAGTACAGTATTACTTCAGCATTGCAATAATGACCTATTTTAATGGAAGCTTTTTGGTTTCATGTGGTCTCTGAGGACTTTAAAAGCTACATCCTTCTGTTTCTAACCTTATCTCCAAACTGCTACAATGAGGAAGCATTTTTGATAGTTTTGCAGCATTGAGTGTTTTGAAGAACTGGTCTAATTTTTGCAAGCCTTCGGTGTGTTCCTCCTCCACAGTGTAGAAATCTTCCTGTGCAACGAACCCTTACTGGATGCTGTTGAGAATACACTGGTTAATTATTCTTGACCACCTCTGTCCAGTCCATTACAAGGTTGGGAAACAGAAAAAGTTTGGTTTTTATTTCCTGTCACCTGCTGTGGCACTTCTGTATGTGGATGCACAGATTCAGCTGCCCATGGTAAACCAGTGGACTTGTACTGACACTCCCAGTAATAAAATTGTTGGCAAAAGGTTGAGGACAGGGTGTGGAGCTCCCATATGTAGGAGAGTGAATGAAAACTCATTCCTCTCACTGTTGTTCTTTCTGTTCTTTTCCCCCTGTGCACAGAGTGGTGTAAAACATCAGGCACAGCCAACCTATTCCTTGAACAATGCTTAATATTCTCTTTTTGTTTGTGGCACTACCTGGAATGCTTGGATTGGACTTCTGTTGTCACAGAACAAAATCCTTTATTAAAAGAGCTGCTTGTTTAGACTTCGAGTGAGTTGGATACATTGATTTTAGTACTTCAGATTATCTGGAGTCCCTCAGTAAAAACTGTAACAAGGTGAACTTGATCAGTGTTTACAGTTCTTTATCTTCATTAGTGGCCAGGCTCCTCTCTTTCCCCACCCTGTTTTGGACAAGGTTTAAGATACCATATTTCACTGGAAATAATGTGCTGGCCAATAACTGTAGTTAAAGAATAGTTAAAGATCAGCCAAGAAGAGTAATGAACTTTTGTACTGGATGGTGAATAGACATAATGAACAAATAGTGGATGGATGTGCAGGCATTTGGGTCCAGATCAGCAGCTGGTAAGAATTAGCATAAATGTATTGGAATCACTGATGACTGTTACTCCAGCTGCTACTCCATCATTGTCAAACTCCAGTTTTCAGGCAAATCCATGCCTGAAATGAGTATCTCAATTTCCTTCTCTATTGAGTATTGACACTTGCCAGTCTGCTTCTGTAATGGATTCTTTAGAAATACACATTTTTTTAAATGTGGATCACGAAGTAAAGTGTGGAGTTGGGGAGATTTTAAATGTAATTACAGACATTAGGGTGAATGCAGTTTTGTGTTCTTTATCCTGTGCTGTAAAGCTACAGTACTAAAAAGTACAGCACTCTGCAATCCTCACACAGATTTAGCAAAGGGGTACAAATTTCTTTTTAAATAAATAATTGATTTACGTGAAGTATTGTGGTTTTTTGAGGAAAAATCAGATCACTTAGAATATCAAAGCAATTTCTGAATAGTAGTGTGCAAATAAAGTCATTTTCCCTTTCCTTTTTTTTTTTGTTTGTTTAAGCAGACCCAGCCTGCATTTGCAAATGTAGTATGAAGGAGAAAAAATGTTGGCTGAGTTAAAGTTCCTGTTGCTAAAGAATTTGTTTCTTTGAACATGCAAAATCTGCAGAGGGGAGTAATATAAACAGACTATCTCCCACTCTACCAGGCAATAATGCAAAATGCTGCTTGATAAACTCTCATAATTCTCCTATCTGCTGATTCTCTAAGGTTTGTGTTACTTTCTCAAAAATCCATAGATTGTATAAACAAACTTTCCACTTAAATGAATAGTTGGAGCTTGAGATTGTCACAGAGCACTTCTGACCTTTAGACTAATATTGTCTTTTCTTCAAGCAGGCATTGAACGGGATTATGTCCAAGTATCCTGCTGAGTTTAATCAGCTTCAAGCAGGATCAAATCACATTGGCTCTACATCACCCAGAGGGGTCTCTGTTATTTTGCAATTTGTAATTTACGCTTTAGAGACACATATATCTTTAGAAATGAAGGTGGGTCGAGAGGTAGGGATTGTGCAGGAGTGATGTGGTGGTAGGAGTTGTGATCCTGCATTGCAGAGATCAAAGCCATGGGCATTGTTCTATTTGCAATGGCTGGTACCTCAGTGGTTTGTGTAAATTAAGAAATCTTTCCTGTGATTCTACAGTGCTTGAGCATCTTATCATTCATCTCCAGAAAGACACACTGAGAGACCACAGTTCTGATTTTGAATTTTTTCTCCTTCCCTTGCCTTGGGCAGAAATTGTACAAGACCTGTCGGATGATGCAGGAGAGGATCATGGAATTGTTGGTGACAGTGGAGAATGAAGATGTGATTGTTGAACTAATACAAGTAAATGAAGATCTGAATAATGTCCTCCTGGGACATGAAAGGTAAGTGTAGGGCCTCTCTCCTCACATTTGGAATCCTGCCTGAATAAATACACTTAATGGAGAGATGATCCCTATGCCTATTGTTGGTCCTCCCCATGGAGACAGATTTTAAAATTCAGAAAAGAAATATGATTGCAGAGAGAAAAAATTCAGAAAAGAAATGTGATTGCAAAAAGAGAAAATTATGTATTTGCTGCCTCCTAAACACCTCAGAAATGGTTCTGGAAAGTAGTTAGGAGACATTTGTGTGGTGTAAACTGAGTTAAAGCATGGGCAGGAAATCAGATGGAGGCACAGAAAAATAATTTGGAATTTGACATCCCTTTTTGGCACAGTCCAGTGAATTTGTCAACAACTGCTACAAATCCTTTGGTGCTGGTGGTTATCTCTGTTAAGTGTCTGTGTTTCCAGAAAAGAATACTTTTCCTCCTTCCTAAACAATTTTGACAGCTTTACTGCAGGAATTGGCCATAGAGCACCTTCTGCCTCATTGCATGCTTAGGAGAGTTGCTTGCTGTTCTCAGCTGGATTGAAACATACTGTTCTGCTTGTCTTACAGCAGAAAATGTTTCTTTCACACATGAAAGCACAGCAGTACTCCTGTTGACATCCTGGGTATTTGTCTGCTATGGCACTGGTAGCATGACTGGATGCTGCCAAAACTGAAATTAGGTTTCACCTTAAAATTCTGCTGTTGTTCCCCAAAATATCACATGAGTATACTTATGGAGAGTGTTCTGATTTAATAGGAGATACCCTTCCATCTTAAGAAGTTGATCTCTCCCATGGTTAAAAAGTGTTCAAGGAATCATTATGCATCAAGTACAATTGTTCTGTATTAAATTTAGCAAATTTATAGAATTTAGTCATCTTTTCTTTTTAATCCTCTTCTGAATGCTGCACTGAAAATATCACTAATTCTTCTAAGTGTCAGGCATAATTTTTGGGCCTAATTATGATAATAATGTTAAGTTTTCATTTACTCTTAAATCTTATCTACTGCAGTGTTGGTGGATTTTACAGCAGCTATCTTGAAAGAACTGTGTGCTCCCTTCTTCCTTTAGGAGGTTTTTCCTTTAAATAAGCAAAAAAAAGAATTTTATTCTGCTTTTGTGTAAATCCGCTGAAGTCAGATGTGGACTTAAACTTTTATTACAAGCAAGTGATGAATACTGGTGAGGCTGGGAACCTCAAACTGTGAATAGGAGTTTGTGGATATAATTCAACAGATTCCTCACTAAAGACATGGTAATGGAAAGAACAATAATTTGGGCAGAAAACTACTGTATTCTAGTAATGTAAAGCTATAGTTTGTATGGTACAGGTCTTTGAGTGCAAATCCATTGCACATCAGTGTGGATAAGTCTAAAAATGTATCTGGTTAATTTTGTGTTGCATAAGATTTGTCCTTTGTATTTCCCTCTGAACAATGAGGTTTGTAAAGAGCCAACTGATTTTAATGAGCTGCATCTGTTTCACACTGTGCATGCTGTTGGAGGATGAGCCTACTGCATTTTCTGTTTCTGATTATTAATGCAGAATCCAAATTAAATCCAGAGCAATCTCAACTGTGCAACCAAAGCTCATGTGTGTAACAGTGCCTCCCTCTAGTGTCTCTGCAGCTTCTTGGTCCTTCCTGGATTACAGATTTCTGCTCTACAGTTGGAAAGATTTTTTTACTGCTGTTTTTTCATGCATCTGTGCTCTTTGTCTGGGCCTCCCTAGTACAGTGACCCTGAATAGCAAATGCAGTAGGATAAACTCTCCATACAACTCAAGGCTGCTGGTCCTGAAACACAGTGACCTTCCAGATGCTCAGTGTCACCTGTGTGGGTCTGCTCTGGACCCACCATAGTGGGTGGTTCACTGTTATCATTCCTAGAATATACATATTTATTCAGGTAGATTTGTTTGTTTCAATTTTTAAAACAATTATTGCAAAGGCCTGCACTCATGGAGGGCTGTGTGCCAGAAGAGGTGTGTGGTTTGTCCTGGGAGGGCATGAGGACAGAGCTCTGAGGACAGAAGGCTTCCTGGAAGAAGCATTCTGGTCAGAAGCAGTTGGATTTGGCACAGTGGATGTTCACAGTTACCTGCTTGGTGTGACCAGAGCTAAACCACTGTCAGAGGAGCCTTGGTTTTGTTTAGGAGCAAGCAGATGGCTGTCTCCAAACATGGGTCAGGGACAAAGCAGCTGGTGTTGGTGTAGGAGATACCAGTACCACAGCCCTGGAATGGCAGTCAGGTTGCCCATAAAGCCCCAGAGACAGCACCTGGAGTGCTTGTTGGGTGCTTCTGGAGTCTTTTGAGAATCACAAGTTGATTATAACTGGTTTCATACTCTTCTGAAGCACGGCACAGGAATGTAGGAATGAACATTGAACTCTGCACCTTCAACAGGTTCTCACGGAACAGAGTTCGTTTCCTGGAGAACCAGAGGATACAGCGGGAGCGGGAGGAGGTAATTAAGGATGAGCTGCTGAGCTGCAGGACTGCAAACATTCCTTTTGCTCTTCCTTGTGAAATATACACTTCTGATGCATGCAGGATTTTATTCTCTAGTTGAAAGGTACAGGACACAGCAGAGTAACCCTACTCTTACTGATTCTTTTAAAGTCTCACTTGCAGAATTTCATGCAAATTCATGTACCTAAAGTAGAAAATAATGTCAAATGTAAGAGGGAAGCTTGGGCATAAAAAATGAGAGAGAGAGATTTATTCAAATGCTGATTTATTGCCTCTCCAGCTAAGTACAATTATCTGCCAAGTAAAAAATGAGAAACCATAGGTTCTTTTCATTTGTTTCCTGTTAATGATCTAGAGACTGAAATACTGCTGCACTTTGAGAATTCACTTCTATTGATTTTTCTTCCTGAGTCAAAGCTTTTTCTGAATTGTGAATTATGGCTTGTAGCAAATCTTTAATGACTGTTCTTTATTGATTGATAATTGTGGTTATTAATTATATTGCCCAAAGTAGTTTTGCACATGTTTCACCTTCTTCTAAGCCATAATTGTGCAGTCATCTAGGACTCAACATGAAAATGCATCATGAATGCTGAAATACTGCTGACAATTATTTTAAAAAGGTAGAAGATGGTCTTGTTTTCCTTGAAAAGCCACTATTACTACATTCTGGTTATGTAGGTGGATGGTTTTGCTTGATGGATCCACTGCTGGGTTAATTAATAATCCAAATGGTGCTGTCTGTGCATTTTTATATTATTAAGCAGACTGTGAGTTTAAAATGCATCATCTTTTATTTATTTATTTTTCATCTGATATTACCAAACCTGTATGATTCAAGCATGTGGTTTTATTAAACCTTTGGCTGGCTATGTTTTTAATTCCAACACATTCACAGGAGAAAGGAAGGGAGCTCTTTTCTGTGTCCTAGGAAACATTATTGTGGTTTTGATTTTTTTCCTATCCAAAAAGGGACTGGAAAAAAATCAATCTCCTAAGTACATATTAAATCTCATTAACACAAGTAAGTAGCATGAAAAGAATTGTACAGGATTGATCAGAAAATATCAAACCTGTATCTAAACAAGTCAGAATGGCTTTATAGAATTGAGTCCTTTCTGTTTTCTACTTCAGAATTGATTTTCTTTATTTTTAGAAATTGATCTTTTCTGAAACATATATTTTGTTTCATTAGCTACACTTCAGACACACAGAGTCCTGATCTTCTCTTATACTTACTTATACCATTTTTAGTATTAAGATTTTAAAAGTTTGTGTTTTGTGAAAACAGCAGTTTGTTTAAAACTATGCAAGTTCCTTAAAAAAACAATGCAAGTTCTTTAAAAAAACAAAACAAAACACTGGGAAAAACCCCACATAACTTATTCTTTTTCAAATGTTAAGCTGTACAGGAAACAGCCATCTGCTCCCTCAAGTGATCTCCTTGGCCTCTCCATAGATTCTCCATCTTCTGTGTCTGCAGTGGTGCAAAGGGATCCTGCAGGGTCTCCTTCAGGAAGTAAGTGGTGAAGGAAGTTCCCTTCCACTCTGATTCCCTAAAATCCACAAAAGCTTAATGGAAGAATCTAAAAGTTCCTTGTAAGAAAGAAAGAAAGAAAAAAAAAAAAAAGATACTCCTTAACTTTAAGGTTGTTCCTTAAATTTTCTTAAAAGGAGAATTGAAATGTGTCCATAGGGACAAAATTGTAAGGTATTGTAAGGTTGCCTGTAATTTTTTGACAATAATCTTTCTCCCCTTTTACATAGATTTGAGCAATAGAATATGCTGTTTTCTACTGCATTGAGGCCTGTAGAACACTCTGGTAGCTGCTTGTTCTCTAGACTTGGCAGGAAGAAACAGGAGTTTTTTCAGGGCTGTTAGAAAGTCTTGGCTTCAAGTACCCTGAATTACTATTTGCAGAAGCCCCTCCTCTACCTGCTTCAGGGAAGTCCATATACTAAAGCTAAAGGTGTGAATCTTACCTGGGAATAAATCCCTAAATTTCCATTTTAATCCTTTACAAATAGCAACAAGAGTTTTAAGTGGTATTTATCATGTAGAGCTCTGCTGATATTCTAAATATAGAGATAAATACCTTGGATCTAAGACTCTTCAGAGTCATTAAACCTTTGCCTTTCATGTGATAAACAGCAATCCATTTCAGACCTGTATAGGCCTTCCAAACAAAAATTTTACTCTTTCACTGTTCAAAGTACAAGTAGCTACTTTTGCATAATAATGTTTAAATTACCATTAATTATCACTTTGAATTTCAGATGGCCTATCTGCACACCCTGAAGATAAAACCAGGTCTCATCCATCAATTTACCCACAGCTGGATTCAGCAACTCCTACAAAAGCTCACCAGTCCCCGTGAGTAGTCTCTTACTGAGGAATGAGAATGGATGACAGATCCTTAGGGCTCTGTAATTTATCTAATGAATATAGGAATCTCTGAGGACACAGATTTACTACTTTTACATATTAGTCCAGTAAAACAAATTAAAATTCCCTCTGTGCTAGACTTTGTTTGAGAGGGCTCAAAATACACTTACACCTGCATCACTGTTTTGTCATAGATATAAATGTCCCTGACTTTTGGCAGGGAAAGGGAGAAACATGAAACAGGTCAGGAAAAGAGTTCAAGACAGGGCAGGTGTCTTCATAATTCCTGTGCATGGGATACTTGTCCATCTGCCCATGCTGCTCTCAGTTGTGACACACAGGAGAGACAGACCAGCCAAAAAAGATAATGGAACAATCAGAATAAAGAGTTTTGATCTTTTCTTACTTATATTCAATGCATTGCTCTCTCCTAGATTTGCAGCTGAAGCACAAAACAATAGTTTAAGCAGCCCAGCTGGACACACATACAGCAATGTGAACACATATAGCAATGTGAGTAATACTTATGTTTGGGATGGTCATTCTTGTCTGGCACCTATCAGATGAGAATTTCTGGATTTACCCCAGCTGCAAAGATCTCTTCTGTAACCAGGTAACCAGGTTAACCAGGTCAGCTTTCCTCTTTTGCTGCCACATATCCTAACGTGGAAGCCTGTTCCCTTGGGTCCAGCACAATCCCAGGGGGATTTGCAGAAAGTTCTTGCTTTATTATTTGTATTTAACTTGTTGCTATGCAAAGCAAGCTGAGCTCTCCTCCTGTTGCCATGATGTTATTCTGGTGTACTTTCAATCTCAAATAAGATATCAAAAACAAACATATGAAAAGCCCCCCACAAAAACACAGCCCACGAAAAAATCACTTAAACCCCAAGTACAGTGCAGGACAAATGTCATGCTGCAGAAAAACACCCATGACAGAAGGAATGGAAAGAGCCTGAAGGGACTTTGAGGTAATGTTATGAAGGCAGTATGAAATGGAAAAGATGAGAAGCAGCTCCCAAACAAATATGCACAGTCCTTATTTTAAACTGCAAATAAAAGCAAATGTTTGAATCTGCGTGGTGGAACAAGTCACACAGAAGTAAATTATACACATGTGCTATAGAACAGCAAATGTTGCTGTTGTGTGGAGAATGAAGATTAATTGGGTTGCTAAATTCCATGGTGGCCATGGAATTTTACCTGCAGTAGTCAGAGAGTTATAAGATAAGCTAGCAATTATTTAAGTTAGGTCAAACCAGTTCTCATAGAACAATCTGTTTATGTATTGTTTTGCTTGATGTCCTCAGTTGACAACTCTTTTAAGCCCAGTGCCTCTGAGCCCAATAAATCTGCAGGCTGGACAGACTGTGCCATCAAATGGACCATCACCAGCAGGTAATGAATACTGCAAATCACCTCTTTAATGCTTCCTTTTCTTGTTAGAACTTAAGGCCTTTACATAATGGCTGTCAGTGGCTAGGAACAGCAACAAACATTGACAAAGTCATATTGCACATGAATTCTCTTGCATATCTGTCCATTTTAGCATGTAAAGCAGCTGAATCAGTGGCAGATAATGTGCTACTTTCAAGAATACACAGAAAACATGCAGTAATCATGCTTTTCATTCTTATTTCAATCTGGATGTGTATGTATCTTTATTCTTCAGTTACATCGAAGAACAAGTCACAGTCACCTCATTACTATGAGATAATGGAATTTGATCCCTTGGCTCCCACTGAGTAAGTAACTTTTAAAATAGAATTTTAAAATTCTGTGTTACCAAAGGGAAAATGGCTTTTTCTTCTGAGAGGAGAAGCAGATCACTCTACTTAGGCTGAGTTAACTGACCAGCTTCATCACTGATGTAAATGACAGTGGCTGCATTTTGTATATTTTCTTCAAATATTTCTGGCATAACCAATTAAGGAATAAATTGTAGTGTGCTCATTAACTGGCATCTGTAAAAATGGAAGAGTAATGCTCTATCAAAATTACTGAAATCTTATCCAGTGATATAAAAAGTGAAGGAAATATAGTCAGGGTCCTGTTGGAGGAAGCTGTTTGAGCTTCAGCACAGGTAACCAAAGGAATTCATGATCATAGAAATTATGGGTTTTAAAGAGTAGTTTTCTACTGCATATTAAAAGAATCCTTAATTTAAACTACAAAAGGGAATGGATGCTGTGTCTCTCCAAAAGGCCAAAATAGTGAGACAGCAAACTAATACAAAACCTAACAGATGGCAGAAATCCCCTTTCTAACAGTAAATTGCAAAAAAAAAAAAAAAAAAATTGAGCTATCTGTACAAAACTTATTTCTAAGGAGCCACTGCATTTTGAGGTAAGAAAATCTCAACAAGGCTTCCATTGTTTTTTTAATTAATGTAGTAATTGCAGAATGGTGCACTTGCCATTTATGTTTTGCAGCCCTGTTCCCAAACTTGTTTGATCAAAAGTGACAGCATCCAGAGGTTCCTCATTAAATGTACAATTGGATAATCAGAGCAGGGCTGGCTCTGTGTTTCCATGGAAACCTGGGCATCCTGCGAGGGAAGCTGCACTGTAAACTTTGGGCAGGATCTCCCTGGTGCCTTTTGTCAAAATGAATTGTGATGTAGGAGTCACCCTACTCCTTCTCTTTCAGAGCTATTTATGAAGAAATTGATGTTGTGCTGAAGACAGAAGTTAAAAAGAACACAGACTGAACGTGGAGGTGGAATCCTTTCCTGAACACTCTCCCGTGCTGGTCCTGTGCAGTGCTTCCTGTAACTACAAGTGAATAACAGAAGAGGTTTTGCATTTTGACACAGTAATTAGTGTTGGAGTACTAAGCTGTGTGCAAGCTGAAGAGTTACTTGGCTCCACATCTTCACAATTTGTCCTAAATGTTCAGCTGCATGTTCTCCAAGGTCATTTGCATTGCTATTTTAAAGTATTTTGGGTGCCTGTAAAATGTGACTTCCAAATTCACCTGTGTATGAAGTGACAATTGACACCTGGTACAAGTCAAAAAAGACACATTACATTCACAGAAACTGCAGAATCCAGTTTCTTTTGGCTTCACTGCAATGTTCATCTCCCTAGAAATCTCTAAGGGGGTTTTAAGATACAATTTTTTTTCCTAAAATTTCCTAAAATAATAGATGTCTGAAGATGTGCAGTGTTACTTTGCTACATTCAATTAATACAGATTTTACTTTATTTTCTTCCTAAAAACCCACAGTATAGTTGGATTTTTGTTTTGGGAAGAACCTAAGCTGGGACACAAAGTGCTGTCATCAATAATTAACAGAACAGGAAAAAAAAACTGCTTGTTCCTATGTTGTTGTTGTTGCTTTTATTTACTCAGTAAATATTGGAGGGCAATCAATTATTTCTTTCACTATTCCTGCCCTGCAGATTGTTCTGGTGAAGGAAAAATTAATCATCTACAATGCAGATGAGCAATAGTTACCCATTTACTTTAATTGTTTAATCCTGTTAATAACTGTTTTATCTTTTAGCAAGTGCCTTATCTATTTTAATGCTGAATGTAAACTGTGCACTTTAACAGGTATAGTTCTCTGAATTTATAGCTGATACAAAATTTGAGAACTTAGTTCATGTTCATACCAGATAAGCTAATTTTTTGTTAAATAACTGCATTTTAAACATTCCTTATATTAACTGTTTAAGGATAAGAAGTTCTCAGCTGCTTTTGCAATTTTTGTAGCATAAAATTCCAAATAAAAGCAAATGCTTACTGAGAAATAAACTCATTGCTTCCAAGTTTTTCTCTATTTTTGTATTCCCTGAATTATAAATGGAGGTAGCATTGAAAGTATTTTAGTGTGAAACTGTGCAGTTTGCTGCAGGATCATTAGAACAACTTCCTTCTATCCAAAACACAACCTTGAAGAAGTCTGGGTGTTTTCTAAGTTGAGGTGAGAAGGTGAGTTGCTTTACTCTTATTTTTCTTGCAAATTTGCAGTGGTCTGGACAGCAACCTGAAAAAACAGCTGAAAATAGAATTGGAGGTGGATTGATTTTTTTTTTTAATTTTTCCCCTGCAGCTGGGTTGTGTTGGCAGATCCCCCCCAGTGAAGGGTAACAAATCCAACTGGGCTGTTGCAGTGTAATCCATAATGGGCAGTTGCTGACAGAACCTCTCCATGTTTAAAGCAGCACAGTGGTCAGAGATGGAAGGGAATTGGCTAATTAAAGGTTAGAGCCTGTGTTACAGGGGGAATGTGCTCAGCATCTGTGCAAATCTGGGCTTTAAACTCAGGCTGAGAACACACATTTTTATGGAACTGCCACTTGCCAGGGGGATACTCCTTTTCTTCTAAAGAATGTGGCCAGAATAAAGCAATGGGTGGAGAACTGCCATAACCAGTTCAGCTTTCAGAAGGACAATGGACTAAAGACAAGGTAAGAAGTTGGGTTTTTTTTCCCCTAGCCTGGATTCAAAGATTAGTCTTGATGTTAATTTTTTTCCCTGAAGCACATTGGAATTATAAAGCTTGCTGCTACCTTCATACACCTGTATTTCACTTGTGTGGGCTCTCCATGTTCTGCTGGATAAAATGCATTAGAGAGATGAAAGAATGAAGTTTCAATCTTTAATATACAGTAAAGACCTGTATGTCATCCAAAATCTGTTTCACCAACACAATTACTACAATAATGGATTTTAAAGGTAGCATCCATTTATTTTCAAAAAAGCAGTTTTTGAGTTACTGTATTCAAATATAATTGAGACCTAAGTAACTGGAATTTATTTCTGAAGTACCATTGCCTTTTCAGAGTCCAAGCTAACCAACATTACCCTTACTTTGTTAGATCTCTGCTGGAAGGGGACCAGCAGAAGAGATACTGGCTGATACTAATTTCTACCTGAAAATGAGCAGGTCACTTGAACTTGCTCAGCAACTCACTCCTGATTTGCCAGGCAGTGATGTTATTAGACCTACTACACAGATAATGCCCAACAGGTACATAAACACCACTTACTGTGTTCTGCTGGTAAAGAGAGTCCCCCTGGAGAGCTGCTGCCCTGCTGGGCAGGCCAGCACAGCCTCTGAATGAGCTGATGGTGGTTTTTGAGGAGACACCTATGCTGCTCATCCAGCTGCAATTCAGAGCAGCTGTTACACCCTGCCCTCCCCTAAAAGCATGTCACACACAGGCCAGGAGTGCCTCTTGTGGAGGTGCCCACAGTAGAGCCCTCTGCAGAGGCAAAGAGCACTCACCAGCAGCACAGGTACTTCAAATGAGTGGGACACAACACAGAAATAAAGTAAGTGTTTCCACATGGAAACCATCCCACAGATCTGATGTGCTTATGCTTAAATTACTGTTCTCATGATAACAGCTTTAGAGCAGTCTGCTCTTACCAAATGAACTACTGATTCAGTAGTAACATGAGAGGGTGCATCACCTTCTGAATCATCTCCTCCTGTGTCAGAGAGGCTTACATAGAAATAAGTCTAACTCTGTTTAGTTATGAGATTACCTTAATTTGTTACCTGGGTTTACCTTTTTCTAAAGTTACTTAACATGCAAGTTATTTTCCAGAGCCAGCAATGGAATTTTAGATGCTTCATCAACTGATTTTTTTCTTCTGTATTTAAATGAGGATCTTAATTTACACATTTTTTTAAAAATTTTCCTTGTGGTATTCAGGTAACATCTTACAAAAAGATGGCCTGAGAAAACCCTCTCTACTTCAGGAGCAATGCGTTCCTTCCACTCTCTGACTATCCCTAAGAAATAGGGATACATTAAGTTGGTTTCCAAAAAATATATATATACATATACTTTCAAAACAGCATGTGCCCATGGAGGTTTAATAATATAATTTCATATTGCACAGTACTCCTGCAGCTTTTTCTTCCATGGAAAAATGGCATCAAACTGTCACTCAGATGTAGCAGAATTCAGATTTTGTAGAGAAGGCCCATTACTGATACCCAGGAAGTGGCAACTTCTGTCCTTCCTTTGCTTCAAAGAAGGTGTAAGAGAGAGTGATCAAATCTACTTTAGCCATTTTAGGGTCCTCTGCAAACTCTGGGTCAATGTAGAAAAAAACAGGCATGTCCACTTCCTCCTGAGGATTTAGCCTCTGTTCTTCAAAACAAAAACACTGCAGGTGAGAGGAAAAAAAATTCCACAATTAGACAACAATAGTGATAATAAATTTTATCTCTGCCAACATTAGAGACATCTTAACGGTTTAAAATAAACTCTCATTCCCTTTACACCCCTAAAATCCTGGGAAGGATCAATAAGATGACCAACAAGACAGCAATTGTGTTACTGGTGATACAGGAAAAAAATTATATTAGCTTTTAAGGGAGTGTGTAAAGGTTTCAAGGGGCCAGACCAGCTCACATCTTTCTGCCTGCCCTGAGAGTGGTACTAAATAACACAGATTTTGGAGCCACTCTGATGGGAAGAGCAGTTGGTGTGAGGACAGTAAGGCTAAGAAGGAACTGATGCACTTTATCATTTGAAAAAAAAAAAGGTATTTTCTTAAAATGTTAGCATACTAAGAATGTTGTCCAGGATTAAAATGCAATTTATGAGTAACCATTTTCCTTTGTGTAAAGGAAAATGCAATCTTTGTTTTGTTCACACTTACTTGTATTTTATTGAAATACTGTCCTGCTTCAAAGGGGACAACGTTGTAGGTGGAGATTCCAATTATTGGCTTGTCAGTAGGATTTTTTGCTTTATAAAATGCCAGTGCAGTCTCTCCTGGTACCACCTGTGTAACAGAAATGTACAGTGATTTTCTTTTTTTTTTATTTTTAATTCACTGCAGCCTTCTATCCCTCAAACCAAGTTCTTTAGACTTTATCTAGAATTAATTTTCTCTATTGCTCTTTCAATTTGGTTATTTCACAAGTATTTTTGATTACATGCAATTCACCTGTATTCAAAATTAAAAGCTTCAATACTCTTCTATGTATTTTTATTCTTACCATTTTGCTTGAGTCTTCTAGTATCCTCAGCTGTTCAACAGCACACACAGCATTTTTAATATGCATATTTAGATATGATCTGCATTTAATGTCTGAGGTTATTCTTTCAGTACTGGACTCAAAGTATTAAGAAGCATAACTCAAAGTATTAAGAAGCAAAACTCCTTATTTTGAGAGCTAATTTGAAACAGAAAAGTTAATCTGTGATTTTTAATTATAAAAAAATATATAATAAGGACAGGGCAATGGGAGAAACAGTACAGATTTAGATATACTGTTATACAACATACTTTTTAGTGTGTATATATATATATACTAATACTATATGCACATATACAGCATATGTACCATGTAAATGTGGTCTAGATATCATGAAGTTTGTACATAAAATAGTTTCAGTAACTTTTGACAGCTTAAAGGGGTAGCAGAGGGGGCAACTACACACAATGTCCTGTAAAAACGACATTGCCGTGCTGGAGCATGTCCAGCAAAGGGCAACAAAGCTGATGAAAGTTCTAGAGAACAGTCTGGGGTTGTTAATTCTTAGGAAGTGCACACGACTGCTCTCTGAACTACTGCCACGAACGTGCAGTGGGGCGGGGAGCGGTGCCTGCACTGAGAGCACCGGAGCAAAGGGCCGTGGGGTGAGGCAGGGGCGATTCCCGTTAGCCATGAGGAACATTTTCCAGTGTTGGTGTGGCCAGGCTTTGGAAAGGGCTGCGGTTCAGCGGTTACAGCGGCAGCGCCGAGCGAGCCAAGGCTCCTCCGGGCTCTGCGGGGGGAAGGCGGCGACTCACGTAGATCTCGCTCTGCTGCGGCTTGAAGCTCCACTGGATGCTGGCGTGCGTGTCGGCGTTGAAGGTGACCCTGATGAGCCGGTCCCGCACGGGCTCCATGCGCTCGATCCGCTCCGCGCCGCGCTCCGCGCCCGTCGTGCCGCCGAGCCCCGTGGCCTGTCAGGGGAG